>JACXSJ010000830.1:8533-159077 GCA_014851325.1 Pentalonia nigronervosa | reverse complement strand
CAAATTTATGTAGATTAATATAAATACATACTACATTGGTTAATTAATAGTTTTGTCTAATACTATAAAACAGAGAACTGAAAAAGTGAAAAATAATAAAATATAGGTAAGTACTAAGTAATACAATGATATAAATAAATGTCTATAATATAATATGTATTATACTGATAAAAGTCTAATATTGATAACGTTTGTTTACCGTTTGTATTCTTTGCATATGGCGTCGGTTTCAATTATTTTGCGGCGGTGTATACGAAGACGGCTATCTAGTATTAGTATATATCTGTGGTTGTCTCAAAATATTCGTTCCACTTATCACATGTATCCAATAGCGCCCAAATAATGCAACCAGATATTGCAGACAGGACGCTTTATAACTTTTAAGTATAATTAAATTATCTAACACATTTTTTATTACCAACATATTTTACTATCATTTTTTTTTTCAATGACAATATTAACAAAATTAACGATCCTATAACATATTATTTTAAATAGAGTGTCGATTAGGTACTGAAAGTAAGTAAAGTATTCTATTACAAATTTTAGAAATATCACAAACGATAGAAAAATATCTGAGGACTCATGCAATGATAATCTTATCTCCAACATTTTAAAACTAAATCCAATTTTTACATTTTGACAACTATTTCACCAAGTTACCAACTCATGATGTATTAGAAATCAAATTTGGTATTTATGCTTGTGAGACGGTTATTATAGATAATTTTTACCACAATTTGAATATGACTACTAATCTTTGAAACAATAGAAATATGATTAGCGCATCGATCACCAATTTAAACACCAATTGGAACGAAAATGAAACTAGAAAGATAGACGGTCAGTTACTTTTTTATCAAACTTTCATTATCCATAAGGCACTGGTATAATATTTTTCCTAAGAAAGCTAAAGACAGAAAGCAGAACAGTGGCAATGATTCCTTGCATAACATTTTTTAAAAGACTTTTATGAAAACTTAAACTACGTCGATAAACTAGATCAAGAAATCCTGCCAAATTAATCGCAAAAGTAAAAAATGATAGCACTACATAATTGTTCTTTTAATTTTATTTATAAAACATTTATAAATTCAAACGTTATACATACACACACAATCCACTAGCAGATTAATTACTATGAAAAATTACCAGCAGGATATTTCAAGAGAGCTACTAAATAAAACAACTGTTGGTAAACGTCATTCAAAAAAAAAGAAAAAAATCATCAGCAACCACCGAGGATTACAAAATACAACTCTTTTGTTCCTGACGCTCTTTGGTTGGAAAAATCTACTCATAAATCGAAAATATCAACAAGAAAGATATTTACAATATTCAGTACAAAGAAAAAGGCTGTGTGGATTGAATGGATGGGTAATGTGTCTTTTAAATTCCGATGCTGTATGTTCGAAAGATCGTCTGTTTAAAATATTGTATATTTTAAAAAATTTAAAACTTACTTTAACCTACTAGACTTTCTAATATTAGAAAGGTTGTATGTTCGAAATAATTATCGAAAAACTGAACTAAACAAAAATGACATTGATCGTTAGTGATATTATTTTAGATATTATTGAAATTTCTTCGTTGTCTATCAGTACGCTTTGATACATCAATTCAAAAGTATCATCTATAAAAAAATGTTATAAAAACTTTTTATTAAAAAATAATAATTTTTTTTATTTTTAATTATTTTTTTTTTTATTAAAAATGTTTATAAATTCTGTTTTTTAGGTACTTTTTTTTATAATATATTATAAAATATATACAAACGATATTTTTTTAATTGGATAGATTTTTAAATATTAACACATTTAAAAGTTTATACACAAAGACATATTACTTTGAAATAATTCTTATGAATTCATGTTTGATAAGAAACGACTGCGATAAGAAGATAAAAATAATATAATATATTACAGGAAATATATTCGACGATGTTAAACAACATTTCGGACAATATTTGAGCACGGCGAGTATAAAAAAAAAGTTTTATTATTAACGAACATTGTCATACGCCAGATAAATTAAACACCAATATAAAATTTAAAAATAAAATAAAAAAATATGCTCAAGCTTCACAAGATTTATTAAATTGAATTACGATAGTTTCATCTCAAGTGACTAAAAACGCATCTACTCAAATCGTAAAAAGATAAGAAAAAAACTAGATCCAGTTTCATTAAAATTAAACCTTCATTGAAACTTCAAAACACAATTTATATATATATAAATATTATAATTTTATATATATATATATATATATATAGATGATTAATAATCCAACCAAATTATTTAAAAATGTTCCCAGATTATTATCTTAATAACCAGCAGTTCACAAATTCATGAGATGATTCCAAAAAATTCAGAATGAAATTGAAAACTCTAAAGAGCAAATCATTCAACGCTGAAAAAAATAAAAAAAAGAAAAACATGCAACGAAGAACAGGATCAAAATAATTAAGTATGTAATTCTAGAGTTCCAGACTTAAAAATCCAGGATTCAATATGACAATATTATTATGTTTATACAAGGAGTAGCATACAATTAAAGTTTTTAGTTTTTTTTTTATTAACATAATTTACGTTTATTAACAATTCATTTTACAACTTTTCAATTTTATTAATAAAATATTTTTTTTTACAATTTTGAATAGATTAACAAATTAACAAACAATAAATATCATGGTACAATAAATTTGTGTTGTTTACCTTTCAACGATTTCGAACAAACTACCTTTCAAACATATGTCCCCTTTCCGAGTGGACAAGTACACTAATGAACATTCAACTTTGCACTAAAAAAAATTAAAAATATTTTATTGTTCATCATATGAAAAACCGGTAAATAACATAATATAACTAAAATATTTTGGTACAAGACTTATAATTTTAAATGTATTGGTTACAGTTTGAAATTTGAGATTTGCAGTGCAATCTAATGAGCGTAAAAATAAAAATTATTTTATTTTAATTTAAAATTGTATATTATTTGGATTAATTATTATCTACTCAATCACATACTATTTTTAATTATATTTTACTAGGTGTTCAATCAAATATCAATAATTGTATTATATCATTCACCTACCTACTAAGCACCTACTTTTAATATAATAAAAGAATGTACATTTGAAAGTATATTGATTATGAGCACAAAGATTTAATATTGAAACACAAAAAAAAAATGCTGGAATCAAATATTTTTTTATTCTCATAGTGATAGTGTTTGTGCAAATGTTATATGCATATGTAATGTTATATAAGTAGTTTCACATAATTCAACTCTTAAACTTTATAATTGTGTTTTTGTTTAAATCATATATTTGAATACATCTTAATACGTAATGTTATAATATTGATGTTGGAAAAAAAAATTTTAATTTAAGTATCCATTCAAGATTCAACTAAGGTCTAAAAAATTCGTAAAACCTTGTGCAATAAATATTGTCATATACACCGATCGCTTCCAGCGTATACTTATAATTGAACACAATTAACATAAAACACTATTTATTACAATTTATCCAGTAGTGATCGCATCAAGCGATCGTCGCTGAAGGGTCTCTTTCCTTATACATTCCTATCTCATATATTACAGTTTAACATAGTTCTATGTTGCTACATATACTAAAACTTATTGACTAAGACTTAATACTAAATTTTGTACAACAAGCATGTTTTCTTAACCTAGTTCATAGCTTTGGTATTTATAAATTATAACATATGCAACAATATAGTACACAAAATTATAAACCAAAATGTGGCGAAGACTCGTTTAAATATAATAAACTTAAAATTTTTATAAAATTTACGATAACTCATTTGCGCATGAAATTGTGTGCAATAAAAACCAGATATATTATAGGTACAGTTTTAAGCATACAAAGTGTATTATTATTTACTAAGACGACATGCTTTGTTATCATATCTTAGTTAGGTCCCGCACGAGACAAGTACTCGTATACTCGTTAGACATAACGATCATATTCACTCGTGGTTTCCCAAGTGTCAAAAAAATAGTGATGTCGCTGAGAAAATGAAACCTGGTGATTTGGAAATAGATTCGTCGTTAAATATTTTATAATGTACGAAAAAAACATTTTCCCACACTACCATTAACTTTGACGAGTTTTATGAAACTTTTAAAAATTAAATAAACATTGTTGCATAAAGGTAGGTAATCAAATGACGATAATTTTATAATTGTTTTAAGGATAACCCAGAAATGCTTACGTACTTTGTATGTTAAGTCTAAGCCTTATAACGGGTGAAGAGAATTGATATTTGAGAATAATAATTTTTTACCATCGGTAATTACTAATTTGGAAAATTGGAGCTACGCGGTAACACCCTATACGTGGTCAAATTTATTTGAAAAATGTCTTCTATTGTTCGTAAATTATGTACAAATGGGTTGTAACTCGGAAATTTAATAGTCGTCACTATAGGACGCAATTATTATGGTAGTCAATTAGCTTATAGACGAATGCTTTTTATGCAACGACGTATTAATATCTGGTTTTGCAAGTAGATATTTGCACAATATTTTATTACAGCGGATGGGTGGCGTACCTTTATACCATAAACGTGTACCCATAATATACGAGCACTTTCCAGAGAACTCGTACTGTGCATGTCATCAACATATTATTTTAAAACATTATATGAATATGGCTGAACGACAAGTAAGCCCGGTTTATCCGTTGAGAATCGTTGTAATATAGCTATAGACCATTTCTCCCCACCACAGCAGAAAAATAAATAATAAATAATAATAAGAGACTGAGGTACATTAGAAGAGTATAATGTTCTATTACCTGAGATGTGAACGATTATCCATTACCCCGTGAATAAAAGCCAAAACACAGACATCATAATTTTCCCTTATGGATTTTTTCTTACAGGGTTATGTGAAAGGCCACCCCAATCATCGAGATTGCGTTCAGTTCACATGACGTAATTTTTAAGTTAGATTAAGCTAATTTTAAGTTTTTCCCAAATTAATGTACCAACCCTGTTTGTTGTTGGACACCTCAAGTAATCCTTCGTAAACCCCCCTTTGTCGTACTCAAACAATAATATTAATTTAAATCAAGGGGGCTTCATGACTAGAGCCTAGTTTTTGCCAAAAAAATATTGTAGAATATGAACATATTTATGGGTTAAAAATGCATCGTATGTGAATATGTTCATGTATAAAAATATGTATTAAATTTGTATTTTTTTATTAACAAATTGAAAGGTCATTAATCTAGAGAATTATAAATTTATGATTGTGT
Source organism: Pentalonia nigronervosa (assembly GCA_014851325.1). NCBI lineage: Eukaryota > Metazoa > Arthropoda > Insecta > Hemiptera > Aphididae > Pentalonia > Pentalonia nigronervosa. Next base: position 153,792 of record JACXSJ010000830.1, on the reverse strand, counting down.
CAATTGTACTGAGCAAGATTTAAATTATTTTATTTGATGTTTATAAAATATGCTACTTGTATTCAATATTGTAACTAGCAACAAAATGTGAAACTTAAATTAAATTTTATTCAAACAATAGATACAGAAATAGAATTTATGCAAAGAAACATTGATTTATCTAACCAAAATTATCTTTAATGTAGAAAAATATACACGTATGTAAAAACCAGGCGCTTATGGCATTGAAATAAATTGTTTAACAAATATTAATTATATACTTAATCCATCATGTGTCAGTTAAGTAATATATTAAGTATTAAATACTATATTATTTGTATGTGTATTATTAAATGAACAGTCGTTCAATAATTCCTTGAACAATGTTGTTAATAGTCAAAAAGACCAAATGCGACTTTACACGTTATAGCTATTAATGTGACTTACGGCAGGTTATATTTTACCAACATATGATTGTTAATTCACAATTTCCTAATAATCATTAAATGAATAAGTAAAAATAAATTTAAATGTAATATATTACAGGACAAGATTCAATAAATATGATTTAAATGGTAAATTAAATTTTGGACATCGAAGCCGGATCTATAGCGGGTAGAGTGCTATATTGGTGTCGGAGCCAGTATAGGCGTGTCCTACCCATTCTTAATTTGTTATGCAAACCTGATAGTCTATGATCTTTGTTAGTGGCGATACAGAACATATGGGCTAACTGGATAGCGCTTTAATCGCATAAATTCCCCACCATAATATTTACATGACATTTTAGGTACTATTTCCAGTCCATAATTAAATGATATCGGATTTATTAGTTATAACTAGGACTGAGACTTAAACGCTCTTAACAAAAACTAAAAATGCCCTAAACAAATGCTTTTATGCCATAAAAATTCAATATTTTGAAAAACAAAAAAATTAAAAACATCAATACTTTAAGAAATAATGTGTGTTCTTCGATAAAAAAAAATCACCCTGTATCTTTATTTAAAATTATACAAATAATTAAAACACTGTTTTTTAATTTACATATATCGTACATTCTAGTATTACATTTTTTTCCTTCATAATATAATTTACAATAAGTCACGATATCCTCTTTTATATGTACAGATATACATTGAGGCATCATATTGAATATAGATATTGTATGTTATTTCATTATTATAAATTTATAATTTTTGTTCCGTTGATAATCTATATCATTTTTAATCGTGGTCATAACTCATAATAATCGGATACTTAATATAGCCAATTCGTAATTTATATCTAAGCAATCTATTGATACCTTATTATAACATATCTATATTAGATTCCATAAGTTATAGTATTATAGATCCATTGCAACAACATAATATATTTTCTTCATAATATGCTTTCATGAAAAAAAAATACGGTTGGAAGACTGAGAACTACGTCATAAGATGTTCAGATACGGTTAATTGCATAAATTAATGTAAATTACAACCCCAGTTAAAATGTTTTTCAAAATTCAATTTAATTTACGAGATTTTATTGTGTATAGGTGATGCCCATATTATATGCTATTATGTTATTGTAGAAATAAATTGCGTTCCCTAATGACCCGATAAATTGTTCATTGTTGTAGTGTCTTTAATTTATTTAAGCGTCTTTAACTTTTACAGTTATACGATTAACTTAAATCAATATATTATTATTATGTAAGTGAAAATCTTTAAATTAATTTGTTGTATTTTTTTTTAATGTAAAAAATTAGGTACTTTGTAAAAAATAATTATCAGCATTTGTATGTGAATTGTGATTATATCTATTTAAAAATAATATTAACCTACTCCTGATATTTGATAGTCGTTAAATTATTTATTAAAACATTAAAAACTGAGTTTGTTTTCAATTGTTGTTGACCTAATTATTACTTTCTTAAATTAAGGTTATTTTTTTTTTTAATTTATTTCACCCCATTAAAATATTTACACGATATCATGTTATTAATCCGCCATAATATCCGCTCAGCCCACAATGTCACTGTTTTAAAATGTCTCTCAAAATAAAAGTTGCCAAAATAATTATTATTTATAATTCTAATTGTAAGCGTTTAAAAACATTGAGCTTTTCATAAAATCATAAAATGGAATATAATTCGTCATTAAGAAGAATAAATTAAGTTTATTTAGTTTCGAATGAAAATTATTTAGAAGCATCAAAAAAATGTATTTTAAAAAATAAAACTTACAGCACCTAATGTATATATTTTTGTTATACTTTAAAAAAAAATTACGAAAAATAACAAATTATATTAATTAGAATCTCTCTATTTATAACTTAATAAATAAAAAATAGTTATAAAATGTTTATTTTTGTATTGTCTGCGTTGAGAACTTATTTTAAGGTGTTTGGTACTTTGGTATTATTATAAGGTATTTCATATATATTGAAATTCTGGACATTCTAGGAGATATTATGTTAGTTGGTTAAGTTGTCTAATCATTTAGTATGTATATGTTGTAACAATATTATAAATATGTTACATTACACCTTTGTATATTATATATACATTTTATATTATGTACAATCAACTGCTGACCGATACAATAATATTAATTCACACTTATAATTGTAAAGCCTATTGCCAACACACACCATGTATAATATAGTTACTTCGACAGACACCATCGACAGGAGTGAACTCATCGATATCTACACATAACAGCCATCTTAAAGAACATTAAAGTACTTTTTAATATATAATAATTATTCTAGATATAAAAACCAAACGTGTCTTTTATCGATAAACACCTCATTCACAAGTGCTCTAACCCCCAGCTACGGAATACTTATCCATAAGGAATAGAAATCCTTTCCTGGTTAACTAATATCGTAACAAGGTTCCCCGACCACGTTGCAGTGTATTAGATCTTTACTAATTAAGGAAGAGTGGGTTAAGAATCCATTTTCAATTCTTACTCTTGTGAAAGTGATATACAAGTGTATAAAAATGATTTAATAATTTATTTTAAAGCCCGATCGGGAATTGTAGCTAAATAGAACTAACAAACATTCATGCAACAATAATTATATTAAAACAACAAAAATAACATTTATTCAACGTACTTCCAAACCTGAGTTCCTCCATGTGTGCATATTTTTGTAAATATTCTAAAAATATTTTAATAGAAATTCAACTGCTGGTGGACAAGACGTATTTACATTTCGTTCAAAATCTCTTTAATAATAATATATAGACACCGATCATGTTCGCCTCCTTCTTCTTTATTCTTTAATTATTTCATTTAAAAAAAAACAAGGGAAAAATGATGGTAAGTGTGTTATTAGAGAATCATACTATATACAGAATTCAATAGCACGGTATAATCACGTAATTAGTAGTATAAATATGGTAAAGCATTTTAAAATAAATAATTAATGTAAAAAATTGATTACAGTGGATTTGAATAGCTTATTGGATGTATTTAATCGCCGTTTAAATTACTTAATAGTTTATAAATAATACTATAATTATTCAATATTAGAAGCATCCAATAAAAACATAAAAAAAATCAAAAGTCTTAATTTCAGTTTTTAAAACACAAAGTTAAAGTTTATTTAATACGATATATAAACTATTTCAAATTTACCCTATTAAAAATTAGAAAATAATAAGTACATAATAAAATACATTTCCTAAACACTCGAAATAGAATTTGATTATATTTATTTTGATAGTTCGATTGATATATAACATAATATACATTAATAATGTCTGTATTTTCATATCAGCTTTTTAAATTTTAGTTTGAAATCATATTTTATAAATTATCATTTAACATTATTTTTGTAATGATAAGCAATTGAATGTTTAGTATAAGATCGATCATAGATAAAAGGTCCAAAAAACCTTTACTTTAAAATATTATCAGATCCATTGTCGGTTTCGCTTACATAACAATACCATTTAATTTTGATTTTAGTTCACAATAAATAATAATATTATTTTACAAATTTATATGCAGTGCTTGAATTGGATAAAAATTAGAAAGGGGATGCAAAAGTGTAAAAAAAATGTGCGTGCTTTCATATTTAAATGTCTAGTGGATTGAAAGAATATAATTAGAAGAGGTACGCATAAATATTTTATTTTTTTTTATGAACCCTGTCTTCTCGCGTCCACCCTTAATTCAAGCACTTCAGTTCATGTACATAGATATAATATTATTATATGCCTACTAAATCCACGATTGTTTGATCAGGTGTTTTTAATAAAAAAAAAAATACAATGTATTATTATATTTTATTATTAAAATTTACATTTTTAACGTGTTTGTTATTATTATGCTATACTGTGGTATAGCTGAGTAGCCGAAAACGCGTTACACGTCACGCCTCGCGCTCTGCGAATCGTATAATTGATCGTACATTGACGACACATTATTAAATATTACCACGATACTGTACGTGGTATAATAATAATATCTTCTCCTACCTATAGAATACCAGAAGTCTCACGCACATGTTATTATTATTATTATTATTATTATTATAAATAACGTCACGTGGGCCGCTGCCGTGGTAATATGCTGGTACGCACACACAATCGCCGCAGTCGTCGCCAGTCCGTCCGCTCGCGCACAATACGTTTTATTCTAATATCATATTTTCAGAGACACACAACTACTACCACGCGATGAAGTACCTGAAATTGAGTTCCGGTGGCAGCATGCCGATGGTCGGCTACGGTACATGGCAGGTGAGGCAGACGATCGAAATAATGCCCTATATAATATTATAACTCTATGGGTGGGTGTGTATATTACGGCTGTACACGACATACGCTCAGCATACAAGGCTGGGCGAGTTAAAGAACAATATTTTAACAAGGTCGCAATGTGTGTTGCCGTAGCCCATTGCGTTTTAAAAATAACCCAGTTAAATTATAATTATTGATCAGAACGACATTTTATTAATATTGATATGAAAAAAAAATTTCAAGTGATTTTGTGCCTATAATAATATAGGTAATGGGCAGTGGTACGATGGCGTACGATTCCTATATACGTTGTTCAAATACCTACTCAAATTACGGTAAAATGTATAAGGTGGCTATTAACTTTGGGGTTCTATTCAAACTTCAAAGTCAATTCGTTAAATTATAATTGCCCTAACTGGAACTCGTAGCCCAGCCTTGTTTGCAGTAGTTAGTCGCATTAAAATAACCAGGTACAAATTTGATATATTATAAACACCTATAATATTCAATTTATCCATAATAATGTTATGCGATATATTATTATGTTAATTGTATTGTTTCAATGCGTTTCGTCCGGTGTGTGGTGAAACTCTAAATCGACAACAATAATAATATATTACTATTATTTTAACAAACTCAGATGGAACGCAGTAACGACGAAGATGTAGGTACAAAACAAAAACCAATATAAAAAAAAAACACATGCTGTATAATCGAGTAAATCACTAATCTGATTGTAATTGTAGAAATAATAATATTATCGTAGTAAATATCACATAATATAATATTATACGTCATACAACGTGATCCACTGCGCATTCTCATTTTAGTTTACCCTTTAATAACACATAGTTTATTCGAATTCTGAAGAATTTTTAAGCATACTTATAGACCATATTTTCAGACACTTAGATTTTTATAACATTTATGGAGGAGTGTCGAGTACCCTGTAGCATTACAAACTTTATTTTTTTTTTAAAGATAACTGATCTTTTTTACTTTAAATTCTCGAGCCAATGATTTTTGATATGTTGATACATTTAAATCAATATTCGAAAGAACAGTAAGTTTCTGAGTTATTAGACTTTATGTACTAAGGGTACCTAGTAAAAATAATCCTCAATAATGATTTTACATAAAAATATAAAATCGATAAAATTCAGTGCATTCAAGCTAAGACTTATTAGCATCACCACACCATATGACCTGCACATACTCAGGTAACTAAAAGAATAGTAAAAACATATAACATAAATAAATCGTGTATATTATAAAATTTTAAAAACATATATAGATATGAATGTAAAAAGTTACATCACGACATAAATTTACCATTTATACTCTGACAATTTGTAATATAAAAAATGCTAGTAATTTTAGTATTAAAGGTTACTATAATTTTCAAATTCCACTTTAATATAATATTACCTGTCTTTAAACATATTATCCTTAGTACATAACTTTTAACATTTCAGAAACTACTTGTTTGAACTTCGGTTTATATACATCGACATTTTGAAAGTAATTAATAATAATTATACTATTAACAATTTACAGTGAAAAGCCGTGGTTCTTGTTTGAAGCATGCTCGGTGAACTATTCTAGATAAATAAACATATTAGATATCTATAGTAATTGTTTTATTTTAGCGAATTTCAAACATTGAAAATACGTGTAGAGTGGCACAGTGTAATACGTATATTGTATATTAGCAGCAATGACGTAAATTCAAATATTGTCAAATATTACTAGACGGAGCATTTTTGGCAAATAGTGGTAATGTTTAAAATAATTTATATATTAGCTTGATACATTAAACAATATTGTGTGTAATAATTGGCTATCAAGAGTATTCCATAATCATTTACAACTTAAGAGAACGCTATACCCGCATGTGTTGTCTCCGTGTTACAAGTGCGTGAAATAGAGCAATTTAAAAATGTTTATAACTCGCTAAAAATATTGTACTATCGTAAAATACCGACATACGAACACAGGTTGATTCAATAATTTTTTTAAAACTAACGAAGCTAAACGTGAACTGCTGACCGTAAATTTACCATATTACGCATTTGTAAAATGGAAACGACAAATGAGGGTGTAGCGTCTTCTTAAATTAAACTGAATAAATTACGTTAACGAAGAGGATCGCTAAACTCGTCGTCATTATCCAAATATTTTATTTTATATGTAACTGAATGTATAATATTACCTATCGGCGTTTGGATTTACTCTATTTGGAAGCGATGGTACACATACAAATGCAATTTATAGTCTAGTGCATTTATATTAAGTGTGATTTAGTGACTATAATATTATACAATATAAATAATAATAAGAGACAATTTGACCGAATGTTATCTCAAACAACGTCGCTAGTTCAAACTCTGTAGTGGCCGATCCAGAAACCACACACTATGCTTATCCATAATCCAATTTTTAGAGAAACTGACTATTGTAAAACCTATCTAATAGTTTAAAAAAAAAATTGATAATAATAATGAATCTTAAATGAAACGTGTGAAAATGTCAATAGTGTGTCTGTAATAATAAATGCGAATCGTGATAATAAGAAATCATTCCTAAGTCACTAGCAGAGTAAAATATCAAAGATTGCTTTACAGATAGCTGATTATAATAACACCAATGTAATTGAAACCTAATATCGTACCTATAAGTACGATATTTTAACCATTATAATGGTAAAGAACAACTTCTTAAACTTGCCAATGACAATTTGTATTTATTTTATTGTTCAGGAAACGACGAGTTGTTTGATATTTTTCATAAATTGTCTTACTAAAATCGAGCATACGGTGGCATGAGATCATGTGTTTTTTGAAATTTAAACTGAATAATGCCGAAGAAACGGTCGTAATAATTTAGTCACGTCCATATAAAATGTATCATCGATTAAAAATGGAAGATTTATTTCAATTATCCTAATGTCGTATATATATAATATAGCATAATGGTCCAATTTAAATTTATCGAATTGTAGATCAAATCCGGTTGAGAGAAGTAATTTGTTTTCGATTTAAGTAATATTGTTCTTTGTAATGAATATTAAATATAGAATATAATTTTATTATAATAAATGTTTATTGTACTATTTAAAATTATTAATAATATTTTATACATAAATGATTACATTACAGTAAAAAAAAAGTTTATTTTATTATTTATTATCTTACGTTATGTACAATGAAATGACTATGCCGCGGCTGCAGACAAAAGTCTTTCATCTATATTGTAAATATTAATATATAAACTATCATTATACACAAGATTAATTTATTATTACTGATAGATTTCAAGTCCTAAGAATCAGTTAGCGATATGTTTTACATGGAATTTTTTTTTTATGCCTATATAAATAAATAGCAATAATATAATAATATGTACACATTCTTTCTTTAACATCTAGACTATAAAATAGTAAAATACAAATCACTGTTTCGTTTGAATAATTAAATGGCATTTAACAATTTAGATTAAGGTAACTCATATGCATATGTTGTTAATTGACCCGTTAAGGTAATTTGCATTAACTATGTTTGGTGATTTTTGGTGTCTACATACGCATAGTAATGCTAAACTACTTAGCGTTCAACATTGTACAAAAAAGTAAAAACTAACTAAACTTTGTATATTAAAGTTTGAAGTACTATGAACTAATTTCAAACTAAGCTAAATTAAACGAATTTTTACTATTAGTACTGTTAAAGAATTTGTTTGTATATTTTTAAAACCAAACTCGCATTACGGAAACTTATGTAACGATACGTGTCAAATAAATATCAAACCTTGACAATCAAATAAAAAACTTAAAAAGATAAAATATATATAATATGGCCTGGGTCAAATATCTGTGCAATAAATTACAATAATTATTATAACCGACATTTTTTTAGGTCATTCTATGTTATTTATTAACTCAGTAGGTAATCAAAAAATATCACGTATCGTTTTTTAATAATATGAATGATGATGATGCCGAAAGTAATAATATCATATATTTTATTGTTGAGTTAACCCTCACTCATGGTACACAAGTGTAGACGTGTAATAAGCTTACACACATACAACAATACGATCAGAATACATTTTTTTTCATCGGAAAGCACAATCAATGAATCGAGAAAAAAATTACTTTAGACGGGTTTTTTTATAATATCTATTGTCATAAAACGGTTGATGCGTACTCTGGTGATTATATAATACGACAAAGTGAGTCCAAATTATTTTTTTTAAAGTGTGCTTAACTGTTATTCATCAAGTATAAATATAAAACATTTTGAATGGATGCCTACTGCCTGTGTAGTGTATATACTGTGTACGCATTATTTAATGACATTTTCAAAAATATTGTTACTTTATTGTTTATTTTATTGTTTCACATTCTGCAACTGAGCGAAGTGTGTCATTTCAAAGGTGTATCGCGGCTTAACAGAGGTGTTATTTAGGAGATTGTAAATTACATCCATCACATAGTTGTACCTATTAATTGCATACATTAATATTTAATTGTATGTACATTTTATCGGTATGATATTTTACCTGTAAAAACATATTAGTACATTCCACTGATACTAACTTCAGTGATTTGTAAAAATTCACCAATATAATATTTTGACCTAATTTTATTTTTTAATTTTTAACTAAAACTAAATTTGAATTTATAATTACATACTTTTTTCTTCTCAATTTAAGGCTAAAAATAATTACGCAACGCGTTCAATGCCATCATACACTATCATTTTTATTTCTTAAATTATTTTATTATTATCGTGCAGATTATGATAGTATACCTAAATAGTACCTAAATAGATACTTAATACATATTTTGTAAAGTTAACGTTCTATTTTCTGATAAAGCGTATAAAACACGTAATGCTACATTTATATAGATATGTTTTTGGGCTGAGTACAACTTTTTCTTTCTGAATTCGCGTTACAGTACCTAGGTTGCCAAAGCGAATAATACATAATAATTATGTTACCATCGTTGATACATTATTATATTTTAATCATAATATACTGTACTTGTTAGAATTTTGTTTGCATCATGGGTGTAGCTTCATTAAAACTCATCTTGATAAGTATAATTGTTTGAAATTCGTCATTATGACTTTGAATATTTCTGAGCTCCAGAAAACCTATCGCGAATGTAAACGTGCTATAGACGAACATTGGGAATTCAAACAGATTATGATCTGATTGCCATTCATTCGACGACGGCTGATGAAGAAAAGTTTACGCAAAATTTAAATCTCAACGTCAAGAACCCGTAAAAACATAATATCTACGATTCATTATTTTTCCTCATTGTTAAAAAAATATCAATTAGCAGACTACGTTCAAGGTTTTTTCGTAAAAACCATGATTTCAATTAATTCTTCTAAATTTTTATTGTAAATAGGAATATTTAGTTTACATTAATTTATTTTCATTTATACACCTATATATTTCTACGTATAATTGTACGTACAAATTTGAATTTTATTTTTTTTTTATTATATCGGTAAAATTTACATTAATTTAGTACTGATGAAGTTAACATTTATCCATACAAGTCAAAAAATGTACATGTTCTAAATTCAATCTAAAATCGACTACCTTAAAATCGGTCAAATTTACATGCCCACCTTTTTATTATTAAATCATCACTTTCCGTGAGCTCTTTGACGGGCAGACGATGCTGCGTGTTTAACATATCAAGAACCCCAATAAAATACGATAATCCTATCTATCCCTGCAATCCATCAATGGTCGGAACTCGGAAATCAATTCTTGTCGGAGTTTTACACTTCTAGGAAATAGCTTTTCTGGTTTTTTGTCGTATTTGTTGTTTATTATAATTGTAAGGAAAAACTTCAACAAAGCGCTGAAGAAACGTAAGCCAGCGTAGCTCTTAAACGAACTGCGTACCCAGAATCGTTATTCGAAAACGACAATACTTTATCATCTCAAATTTAATACTCCGACACAATTTATGTGACGCCCACCGAAAATTACCGCGTTACTCCCGTGTCAAATCATCTGCTTTCCAATTAAATCTGCGTTCGATGAAAATATTATATAAATTCTAAAAATAATTTTAAACAGTTTTACACCGTATGATAATATAATGTCGTGAATAGCAATAATACGCAGCAATAAACCGTTCAAAGATTAGAACTCGAAAATCATATGAAAAATGCCAGTAATATTGAGGATGTTTGATTTCTATCGGTTATTCTTTAGTCATAACAATCACATCACGTAAGATATTATTACGGACCATAATATATAATGCGGTATTTTCCAAGAATTTCTTTATACTTTATTAAGACAAGTATATCATTAATACTAATATATATAATATTATAGTTCCCAATTTTGTTCAAAAAAATAATGAATGTTGTTCAAACATTATAAAACAGTAAATATTACAATTTAAAATGGTAAGTTTACTTTTCGTAGATAATTATATTCGTGTAGGTGTTAGGTATTATAATATTGTATAGTTGAGACTTTTTTAAACAGCATTTAATTTTTATTTCTCTTGGTATTTATCTTTATTCTAAAACCAGTGTATAAATAATATAATGTTTATGTTTAACTACATATTAAGTATAATATAAAATAATGTGTTGTTAAAAAAAAAATCGTCTGTTGTGATATTATGTTTTGTTGCGCTTGTCAATCAAATTAGAAAAATACATTTTGTCATCACTGAATAATTAAGTACCTATTTATAACCATCGATTAAAAAACTAATTTTAGTGTTCATAGATATTATTATACTACCTACACATAGCATATTTTGATCAAATGGATATGTTCTTTACATAGACAGAAATTCATTAAAATTACAGGGGAGATAATATTTTGAACACCAATGTGAGTAGGATGAGCTACAATCCCCACAACTATAAAAAGCTGCATATGGATCCTAATGTAACCATCTGAAACCATATATTATATATAACTATATTGTTAAAACATTTAAAGAATTATAATGTATCAAACTTAACTATTCTTAACAAAACAACTGTAGTCTCAATAAATTATCAACTCAAATTATAAATAGGTAGCTAGGTATCTATTTAAAATTAACAATGCATCACGATTAATAATCGAGCATGAAATCATTAGGTATTGAATATTTTTAGGGCGTTTTAGATTGACATTTTGATAAACATGTTGCTATTTATTTTTTGTTATTATAATTTATTATTACGAAGCTTTAATAAAAAATGTAATTTCTACATTCCCTTAGGGAATGTCCAATATCCATTGCAGATGTAAAATAATTGATTTTGTATAGTGACCCCTGCAAAGGCGTGCAAACGTCAACGGACGAGTGGGACGACATTGTGCACGTTATCATGTTATGTTATAAAACGCGTGATTCAAAAACGCTTACGAAACCATTAATTTTCGATTATATTTACCTTTTTTTTTTCACATTCCTCGACATGCAGCAACCATCACGATATACATTAAAACGAACATGATGTGACCGTATGTACTCGGCCTAACCAATCGTTATATTATAATAATTTGACACTTGCAACAATATATCAATGCGTTTAACAATGTATCCATAAATTGTTGTATACCCATACCAATATAAATATTATTATGTGTTAATAGGTACCAGGTTGTGCATTCTGCAGTCTTGGTGTGTTGCAAGACGGTTATAGCTTATATTTTATAGTTGATGATATCTATTCCGTTACAACTAGCTCGGTAGTATATCCAAGTGTTTCAAATCTTGGTGGTGCTGGGGTGGAGGGGGAGGGGTAATTTTTCATATTATAAAGCCACAAGACTTTTCAATACAACTTTCGAGGGGGACTATGTACACCAAATAAAAAAAAATTCCATACACGGAATAAAACATTAAATTCATAATTTTATGGATAAACATTAATGCACCTGTTAATTTTTTTAGGTATTTAAAAAATAATATAACATTAAATTGGATACCTACATATTTTTTTTTTTTTTATAAATCGACCCAAAGGGAGGCCCTTTTTTATGAGGCCCATTCTTTTCCTTTGTATCGACCACAGACATGTTACTAGTTATTGCATGTTTAATATAATAAGTAGGTATGAAAAGTTTATAAAATATTAGATAATGTTTAAGTACATAAAATACATACTATTTTATTTAATCAACGTTTTGGTGTTGATCTGTAAAATATTAAAAACATTTACCGACAAACTTTGTTATGCACCGACAAAATGATATAGTTATTCCCACTGATATCCACTCGGACAATTATATTATACATATATTATTACACTGTACATTATAATAGATGATAAAGTATAAAAAAAAATAGATTGTTTTTACGTTTATCGCACTAAGTATATTTTTACATATCTATTATATTATTATAATCAATTCTAAAATCGGTTTAACTATCGTTTGATAAGATTAATGAGTAATAAAATTTTCAATAATTGTAGTCAGTAGATAACGCTTTAGAATCGGCCTTGAACGAAGCCCTGAAGAGTGGATACAGGCACATCGACACGGCCACGGCTTACGAGAATGAGCACGTCATAGGAAAAGTTTTAAACGAATGGATTACGTCCGGAAAAGTGACTAGAGACGAGTTATTTATCGTCACCAAGGTACTTACCGCGATATGCGTATACGTACAAACTTAATATTCGAAATCATGTGGTATAAAATTATTCGCATAATAAACAATGCCTGAATATAAATGTGATGTGTTTGTAGCTTCCTCCTTTTAAGAATCGCCCTGAGGACGTAGATGATATTATGAAAAAATCGCTAAAAAACTTGCAGCTGGACTACGTTGACATGTATTTGGTACACACTCCGTTTAGTTTGATCGCCGGAGAAACTTCCGCCCTTGGCGACATGAAAAGTGATCTCAGCACAGATCACTTGGCGGTTTGGGAAGTAAGTCTACTAATATATACGCCGCAATAAGTGCCCACATATACTGCATATACTGCTCGCAGTATTAAGCATTTGCGCTATTGCATATAATACGAGGGGCTTATCCCAAAAGTAAGGTCTCCTTAATTATAAAAATTCGAAAAAGTACTTTATTAAAAATTTTTTTACATGATCATATTATACTATTTATACACTATTTTTTGACATAATCACCGTTCATATCGAGACACTTTTGTAGTCGATCTGGAAGCTTTTGTATGCCAGCGTCATAGAACCTTCCGTCCACCTCTTTTTCCAAATACTCCTTCACTACAGTCTTCACTTCTTCGTCTGAATTCAGCCTTTTCTCTGCAATATGTTTCTTTAAATTGGTGAACAAGTGATAGTCTAATGGGGCAAGGTCTGGGTTGTAGGGGAGGGGGGAGAATGTCCTAACCAAACTTATCCAAAAGCGCTTTTGTGTTGTGTGCCACGTGAGGTCGAGCATTATCATGCAAAAGACGCACTCCCTTCGTTAGCATTCCAGGTTGTCGGTTTTTATGGCTTGACGAAATTTCTCAAGTGTCTCACAATACGATGCCGAATTAATGGTGGTCCCTGTTGATATAAATTCGATAAGAAGGACGCCTTTCCTGTCCCAGAAGACAGTTGCCATAATTTTTCTGGCAGATTGTGTCATTTTAAATTTTCTTTTTTTTTTTTTTGGTGGGGGGGAATGAATGTCACCACTCCATTGGCTGTTGTTTTGATTCTGGCGTAAAGTGCTAAGCTCACGTTTCATCTCCTGTCACTATTGAGTCCAAAAATACAGCTCCTTCTTCAGCGTACAGCTCCAAAACCTCGCGGGAACTTTCGTTGCGTTGGCGTTTGTGATCCTCTGTAAGCATCTTTGGCACCCATCTTGCATTACACTTTCAGTACCCAAGATCACTTATGATTCTGTTAAGCGAGGACTTGAGTATTTGTAACTTTTCTTCAAGTTCTTGAACGGTTACTCATCGATCTTCACGAAGTTCAGACTCAACTTGTTCTTGGAGATGGGCAGAAACAGATAGCCTTCCACTTCTGGCTTCTTCATCATGAATATTCGTCCTCCCATTTGAAAATCCTCTGTACCACTTCCTCACATTTTAATAGACATAGATGTCGACCGATAAGAGTTACACAGTTGTCGATGAATGGCTACCGGCGTCTCGCCACACGAGTAAGAAAACGGATTACCGCGCGAAGCTCACGCTGAGCATGTACAGATCAGAAGGCGGACGCTGACAAGGTTGATGAGCTCACTTCGTTCACGTGTCATGAAGGTACTAAACGTCCGATCCGGCTAGTTTAAATTTTCTTAGAAAGAGAAGAAATTAACGGTCATATCAGTGGTACCAACTTATAAAAATAAAATTTTCCTTGGCCGCTATAAAATTGGAGACCTTACTTTTGGGACAAGCCTCGTATTATGATACGCCGTTGCGATTCTTTTATATAGCTTGGGATATTATGTTGTAGATGATGGAGAAACAGGTGACTTGCGGCCGGACGAAGGCGATCGGCTTGTCGAATTTCAACATTCGACAGATACAAAGGGTGCTGGACAACTGCAAGATCAAGCCCGACAACTTGCAAGTGGAAAATCACCTGTACCTCCAGCAACCCGAGCTCGTAGAATTTTGCAAAAGCAACGAGATCGTCGTGACCGCGTACTCGTGTTTGGGCTCGAAAAACAACCGAGAAGTATTTGGAATGCATTCGACGTAATAATTATATCTATGTTTATGTAGTAATATAATGACAATAAAATATTATTATATTATGATGTACCAGAGGGCGCTGCGATAAAGATGTTATTATTAATAATTGTGAATGGGTATGTATGTTAATACAGCAAAGATTTGCCAGAAATGATGGAAAACGAAGTGGTGTTGAACATTGCGAAGAAACACGGCAAGACTGCGTCCCAAGTGTTGTTGCGGTTTATTGTCCAGAAGGGCATCGCCGTCATACCGAAAAGTACGAATCCACAGCGGTTGGCATTAAATATACAGGTGCGTACACATTTAATACTGTAATGTACTGTCATATAATACTCATATTAATAATTAATAAAATTAATTATTTTAACATTTTGCGTTGTTCAGAAAAATAAAATTATTTATAAAACATTATTATATTATGGCGATATAACACGCATTGTACTTATCGTTGTAATTGATTTTGTTTTACCGATAGATTTTTGACTTTGAATTGGATGAGGAAGACATGGAGGTCCTTATTGGCCAGGACGCCGGAGAAGGAGGTCGCATCGTACGCTTTTTATTCTTCGTTGGGTAATTTATATTTTATTATCATAGACTAAATTCAGATAAAACCAGATAGTTCACTCCAAACTTGGCGAAATATTTGTATTTTTGTAAACAAACTTTATGGGACGTCACGTTATTTGAAAACTTTTTGTACCGCGTCGATGGGCCCGATGTGCATATCAAATAATTTTTTTATAATATTTCTCGATATTATTACGATCGTTCATAATACGGTCGTTCACCCAAGCTCATACGGATTGACCTCATGTCTTATACATTTAATATTTATCGACATAAGCGTTTATATAGTTTTGATTTATCACAGTAAATCATAATACGTAATATAATATACGGTTATAATTTTATTTTTTCAGAATCTTAGATCATCCAGAATATCCTTTCGAAAAGAGTGGTTGAATTTGAATTTAATTTGAAGACAGAATCAACTACCCATTGTTGAAATTCATGTCAGTCGATTCGTATTAACTCGCTTGTCCAAACACTAAGAATTCTGTCGTCTATAGACATATTATATTATTATACAATAGTCGATTATATTGGTATACACGTACATATCTATAAATATATATTTAAAAAAATAACTGTACTATTATATTATTATATACCAATTATTATAAGTAATGAGTTATTATTAAAACACGCACTTGCATTCAATATAAAAGTCTTGATTTTTACTTACCATCCAGAAGATTTGCGTGCACATAAATATAAGTAATAGTATCAAATTAACTATATATGTTATGTATATTTAAAATATATATATTACATTTATTTAAGTAATTATACCTCTAGATAATATCTTGTGCTTAAAAAATTGCTTGATGGAAAAAATTAGAAGAGAATGCAAAAGTGTAAAAAAAATATACGTACCTGAATATCTAAATATCTTATTGAAGGATATTATAGTTAGAAGGAGCACTTGTCAATATTTTTTAAAAATAAAACCAGCTGTCAGAATATTCGCGTGCATTCACACATATAGTATTATTTTTGTTGTCAATAATATTGTGACTTTTAATATTATTATTATTATCGTTTGTATCATTGTTCTTTTTACTTATTTATTTGCATTGTATTCGTATGCAATTTATAAACGCACTATCCGGAGAGACGTCTCCGCGTCATCGTTGATCGAATTATTCAATGGAGCCATTATAATATGTGCCATGCACACCAACGCATAAAACTTATTGTTGTATATATATAATATGTACAGTGAATTCTTATCATGTCAAACGTAGATATCTTAAATTTTTCGTAATCTCGAACTTGATTGAAATCCCCTCGAAATAATTATCATATTACAATAAAACTGGAGCTTTTTTCTGTTCCCCTCGAGCTTCGACTTAATGAGAGTTTACCTTAAATACGTTTATCGTACATTTAGTCACCCTATCCCCTTCTGACGTTGCCTTACCCAGTGGAGCGAGTCGTTGCAGCTGTTTGTTTTAAGAGCAGCCCTGCATTGGCGAATTACAACAGTGTGCCCGATGGTAATTACTGTTGCGGTGTTTTCTATTAACGTTTTTAATCTGAACACATTATTGTGTTGGATTGCAACCATTTTGTCGGCGTCCACGGTGCACGGCTACTATAAAACGCCGAATACCACCAACACCACCGATTCAACATCGGACATAGGTGAGGAGTTCTGTATGAGATGGTTCGTTACGACTGTGATTATAAACAGCCTGCGATGTAAAAGGACATGGTGCATATTGTGATAAAAACCTTTTTCACGCCGCCATTTTCTTCATGTTTTCTACAATAATACACACGAGTCGTTTGGTTTCTGAAAAACAATACACCTATTTCAGTGCGCTATTCGCAGATGGAATCGATTGCCCATGTTCCAAACAACTGTTTCTCTATTTACGGCGCCGTGTATGAGAGCACGCCACGTCCGTTATTGTTGTCTCTGTCCCACAAATGAATACAACATGAACAATTCTACAGTAATCCGTTTCACCCTGATGCTTTTAAAATTAGAGTGAATTCGTCTATCGTAAAACGTAAAGGTTATATTATTGTCTATGGCATCTTGGAAGCTTTTATTGATATTTTAATTACGAAACAAGTTATGAACGTTTAAAAATGTACAAACAATTTTACAATTTTAAAATGCTCATGGCTTGCATCGTAATTAAAATATCAATAAAATCTCAGAGACACCCTAGATAATAATAATCTTACCTTTACATTTTATAATAAATCAGTTCACAATAGTTTTAAAATTAACACAGTAAAATGGATTATTTATTGTGAACGTAAAATTTGCTATGTTGTATGTTAGTAAAACGGAGACAACATATACGGGTGTTCTCTTAAGAACGATGAACTAATTTTTGTTTACGAGTAAAACAATGGAACTTAATATTAGACTTACAATAATTAAGGTCTATTTCTTTTAAATGGAATAGAGAAGACTGTATATAGACATATAAAAACAGTGGAACACGGATGACGGTTACCCTAGATTACTCGTATTTAATTTGTGATATCATGGAAAATTGTGAAAATATACCTATAAACAGCTTATATAATAAAAAATACTTAGATATAAAAAGTTTCTCTGTCACACGTTACCATAGTGAAATATTATTTTACTGTTAAGACATAATGGTAATTTATAAATGATTGGATCTCAAAATAATAACTTGCTCTTTTTGATAACATAACTACATAGGTACTTATTTTGGCTAATTTATTATTCAACTAGGTTCATAAATAAGAAGATATCTTATAAAACATTAGTACATAATGCGGAGATCCGGTCACAGTCTTATAGTTTTATCTGGAATTTATTATATTATGTATATATTATTATATTATATTATATACATTTCGAGCATAATGGACCAAAACTTTGGAGAATTTCATTAACTCTCTGATGGAAAAGTATTAGTGTACGATAGGTATCTATTTTAATCTCATCAACCCTTCAAGAATAGAACCTTCAGTTTATTGATTCATAAAAATACGAAAGCAGCTTGGGATAAAAATAACAACGTATTATTAATTAAAAGTGTCTAAACCTAATCTCAAGAGTAATAGTATATGGTTCAATAAGACCACTAGGAAGTTTAAATATAGATATAATCAATATCGTACTATATATATTATACGGAATTTTACCTCTGTAAAAAATGTCTTAAACATTTAAGTGTGGATGATACGTTTATAAAATCGTATGTAAAATTGATACCAATTTTATCATACAACATTTAATAGACCTAGTATATATTATAAGTATATATTCGCGGATATACCACCAATTATACTTATAAGGACAAATTATATTATAGGTACAAGGATTTTGATTTCACAGATTATTAAATTATTTCACAATTATTGTTTCATTTACAATCAATAAATAAATATAGCTAACTGTATAGCTGTATAGCTAACCAATAAATTGGTTAGCTATACAGTGACACATAATATCTACCTAATAGCTAAAATTATAAAATAGTTTGACACATCATAATATTGTAAATATTAAAAATTTTCGTTACCAAAATTTAATAGACATTCATAACATATAAATACATAAATAATATATTACCTTCCGGCGATAATGAAAATAAATAAGTTAAGTGGAGTTACATAAAATTATATTATTTTATTTTATCATTTCTTATTTTATGACAATAGTCTTATCTTTTTTAAGAAATCATATTATTATACTATGTCTAAGCTATAAGTTAATACAACACAGCTGACGATTATATATATATATATATATAAAGTACGTACGCAATAGTAGGTAGGAATTAAATTCTACAATATATATATATGACAAAGCATGATATTATTTTATTATTATATCGTAACATAATTACTATAATATATTACACGAGTTCCTACATGACACACGTAAACAACATAATAGTCACGTTAGAATTAATTAATACTTGAAGGTTTCATGATTGAAGTTCTTATAGAAATAAAAAGAAAAAAACCACGATAGGTACTCATCACCGTGCTGTATCGTAACTAGGAAGTTGCTTTTTGTTGGCAATACTATGTACAAAAGTCATATTTTTTTCACAATTAATTTTATCATATTTTTTCTGAAATTTTAGTATTATTACCAAAATGTTTTCCAAAGAGAATTCGATTTTCATTTGTGGTTACCAGAGAAACGTTTCCCGTGCATTCGGATTCACACCAATTGAACTTTCCCAAAAATCAAAATTTTGGTTTTGTCAAAAACTGATGTTTCATAAATATTCCTATTTTTACACTGTTTTTTCAGTATAAAAAAACGTTTTGAGAATTGTCTTACTTTCTTTTGGCCTCCTAATATACCAACTAAATACAATTTGTTACTTAAAACCATTATCAATGCTGAAGACCAAAATATTTTTTTACTTCAAAACTCGAAGATGATCATTAAAATAAAATAACAACACATCATTATAAAACCAAAGACATTCAACGATCATTCCTGCTTAGATGCCAGAAATCGAATCCGGTCGGTTAACTGTAGGTATTTTTTATTTTGAAAAATCAAAATCGAATGCCCGTAATACATTGACGATTCACATTTTGATATATATGAATGACTTAACGATTGTACTAACCTAACCAATAATTAAAATAATTGTTTCGAAAAAAACCCGTCCATAGAATGCCATATTTATGTGCAAAAGACAGTGTAAAACGCATTGCCGGACACCATGTAGATTTAACAAAACGATTTATCATTTATGCGTAAGTACAAGGTACGGCGTAAAAACTTTAAAAATCTCTTGCGCGCCATTAAAATTTAAATAAGACCCAATACGTTTTCAACTCAATTATAGAAACCATATAAATAAATAAGAGTAGAGATTGACAAGATAAATCGTAACGTAAGTTGTAAGTGTGCGTGCGTGTTTGTGTGTGTGTGCGCGCGCGCGCATGATAATGGTACAATAGTTATATGCCACTTTATTTTTTTGCTACGACTGACTGGCCATACAACATAATATCATTATAATATAATAAGCATTATATTGTAATCGTCTAGATACACGCGATTATTTTTTAAAGTGAACAATACAG
Source organism: Pentalonia nigronervosa (assembly GCA_014851325.1). Taxonomy (NCBI): domain Eukaryota; kingdom Metazoa; phylum Arthropoda; class Insecta; order Hemiptera; family Aphididae; genus Pentalonia; species Pentalonia nigronervosa. The sequence continues at coordinate 132,774 of JACXSJ010000830.1, read as the reverse complement.
CGTGTCTCGCTGTATTTTTCGAAATAACAACTTATATTGTTTTATTATTGTTAAATTCTCTGGGATTTTAATTATAAAAATATTCTATTTGTGTTTTGTGCTATAAATGGTGCCTGAATCTATACAATATAATACGATGATAATATATAACTATACAAATATAATATAAATTATATTATATTTAATGGAAAAAAATGCATATTGAAATATTATCATTCTTTGGAAGCTTGAAGCATATTGAATGAATAAATTAATGATTGAGAGGGTAAGTCACATACATAATATGTTTTGGTTTGGAAATTCGCATATCATATTGTTATATATTTTGAAATTGGTTTCAAACTAAATTATTTCAATATTAGTATCTGCCCAGAAAACGGAAGGTAATTTGTTTTTGAAGATTATGTTCTGAAATAAGAATGCCTATATTTTTAAAGTGGTCTATACATAATATACATCATACATTCATACTTGCACGCAGTTGTAGCGCTAAAAAAATAACACAAATTAATATAATGTATGAAATTACGCTAGTCGTTTGATTACTTATATAATAACAATAATAATAATAATTTAAGTACAATATTTCAGAGGATTAAAACTATGGTTAAAAATTCAATATAATATGTATCAGTTAAAAATATGAAAAAGTACTTTTAAATTTAAAAAAATATGCTTACAACCTATATCGAGTACGTATACTGCCTAAGTGAGTGAGGATGAAAATTCACTTTAAAATCTGTTTATTAAATTGTTGATATGGTCTATAGAAATAAGTACGTCAAACCAATACAAAATAGTCAGTAAATCGAAATGACTAGAACATTTAAAATCATTTTCATTAAAAGCTAGATACCTAGGTATTTCATCAGCATCCATCAAGGCATTAAATATCAAATTCTATACATTTATTTTTGTACAAATATCAAATAATATTGTATACGATTATAAACTTTTATATTTTCTTTACTAATCAGTTCTTCAATCACATGAAAATTGACAACTAAACGGCATAGATTATCGGTTTTTTGTATAATATTATTGTTCTGTTTTAACTTTTAATATCCTAACAAATGCGTGCGAGTCACGATTAAAAATTGATACGATTCTTATAATGTTAATATACTAATACCTATAGGTGCTGATTAATACTTATAAATTACAATAGTTTAAAATGAAAATGGACCTGAATAAAATTAAACCATTAGCGGCGCTATCTATGCTAGTCGTAAGCATTGCTCGCTAACTGGTAAGTATAAGACGAAAATATCAAAGTATCAGATAAGACGAAATGATAAAAAAAAAAGAATATTATCATGCAAATAATAATTATATTATATTAAATTATATTGAATTATATTGAATTATTATACAATTATATGAATATTGAATTCAATCCGATGTGATAACACGTCATCATCGTCGTCATATTATAATGCGTTAACAATAACATCAATAAAAAAACTACGATAGTATTAGATATGATAACATTAATAACACCGCTCAACAAGTGGGCACATAACAGTCTGGTCTCGAAGTGCCATGATCGACAATATAACGTACGCATAAACATAATTATTATAGTTTTACACCAACAATTTTTTTACAAATCGGCTGTATTCTATAGCGAAGTATAGAAAAATAAATTCTTCGTCCACGCGTGAATTATCACCCGCCCAAATGATCATGTTTGTCAGTGGTTTGAACCACGTGTTCCGACGGTCGGCGGGCGGCTGCAGAAGAACTACTGCAGTGATCAGTAAGTATGAATGATGTACGGTGCTTTATTATATACTACCATTGATTGTAGAAAACTAGTAAAATATAATGAAAAAAAAAAATAAAAGAGAATTTTTATAATCAATGATAATACGTAAGTTATTGTTATTGGGGCTAGCCGTTGACGTGTTGTAGTTAGATTTAGTTTTAACATTTTGATATAAAAGTGTCATCACTAGGTGGCTTCTTTTATCAAAATTGTATACTAGTATTCATGTTTTTCTACTAATGGCATATATTATATTCTTACTGTGTCAACTGATATAGATTGTACATTACTTTTAAAAATAAATATAATAAAAAAACTTTTTGATATGAATAGTTATTTTTGTTTTTTTATATTTATTTACATACTAAATAAGCCTTATAAATAAATAGTCAATTTTGAATCGAATTTAATTAGGTATATCTCTAAAAAAATCATCACCCCCGAATAAACCGCTTTTCACTATTAATAATCAAAATTATAATTATTTTCTAAATATTCAATTTACTTAATAATTATGTAACTAAAATAATTAATCAATAATATTGTTGTTGTCAGCTCGTTATTTATTATAATTTTTGTTTTTAATTATTTACCAACTAAAAATAATTATTCAACTTGTCCTTAGCTCGATTATTATCTATTGATTGGTCATAAGCCTATGGAAATTTGCATAGGATTGAAACAAAAAACTATTTATCATTGATACATAATTCTATTTTTTTTTTTGATATATAGATTATTGTCCGTATTTTTATTTTATAGTTAAATTGTTTATATTTTATTTTAACTTTCTAGTTCTACCACAAGTATGTGTTTAAAGGAGATAGATATATTTTTATTTTCATTGTAAATTTTAAATATATTATGTTAAAGTATGTATATTCTTTCTATGTACAATAAAAATAAAGATTTTTCAAAAATTGATTGTTGAGAGACTTCAAACTTATCATTAATATGTAATATTGCTTATTAGTATACTAATTTAAGTACTTACATATTAGTTACAATATTATACTATTTAACACTGCGTGTCTATGCACCACTGCTCATTAAAAAAAAAAAAAAAACGAAATGTTTCGTGTCCTGTAAATAATAATATTGTATACATTATCATAATTTGTAAAAAAAAAATAAATCCAGAGTTGTGTGCTTCACGAAATGTGAATAACCCCTCGAATTACCATTATTGTTAAATGGATAAATTTTAAAATACTTTTATACGTCAACCCTTATGAAATACCACCTACATCTTTACAACTTTTTTATTATTATTATTCCAGATTGTTGTGACAATTAACAATCCCAACTTCCATATATAAGTACTCTGGAGGCGACAAAATGGGGTATCTGCCCCTATCTTTTTAAAAATAGACACAAGATAGCAATATTTTTCATATATTATATTAATCATAAATATTGAAGATCAGCCCCTCGCCCTATAGAAAAATGTATGTTAGTCACTATGCCAACGTCCTACTTTATATTATGACTCCTACGTTATACAGCAATTTTCTAAAATAACGCTCTTTATCGTATATATAAAATATATAGGGATAGATGTCGATCGCAGTGATAAGATGACATGCACTGCATACAGGGTGATTCTTTTATAGCGTTTTCTGATTAAAATTATCTTGAAAAGTAATAGTTTTTTGAAAATATGTTTTACATAATTTATAGTCATTACACAAATTAACATTTTTTATTGTTTTTCAAGTTAATTACTTTTTTGAATTATTTAGCGCATTTTTTACTTTACGTACAGAGTATACAGGGTTACCCTGTAAAATATTGTCAACTACTTCGATCATCGAACTTTAAATACCTACTTCGAAGTTAATAAAATTTAACTAACTGATTCATATAAAATCCAATTTTTATATATTATTGATATTTTTAGAAAAATATTCTGCTCTGGAATATGAAATTAAAAATTATGTAATTATTCAAAAATGTAATAAACATAAAAATAAAAATATAATTTTTTTTTTAATAATCTTGCTTTGTTATAATTACAAATTATGAAAATATAAATAAACTTTCAATAATTTATATATATTAAAAACAATTAGTGTACACTTTTGTTGAAAGGATAATATGATGACGTTATCATATATTCAGTTGGTGTGACGGTAAAACTACTCTTGTCCCATTATAATGAAATAGCAAGCACCTAAATCATGAGTATTATTGACGATTTGTGTCTTGAGATATCCTAAATCCAATGAATGTTGCGAACGAGTAAGTTGCACCGCAGCCGTTGTTATGATATTATAATTATGATTATTATAATTTCATAATGCGAGAATGAAAACATTTTAAAGAACCGTGTGACCTTCCAAAACAAATACCGAAACCCCCTCCAAAGTTTTTCTTTTTCTAGCCCATGAACAACGATTTCTAATCTCAAGGACAGCTAGTTTCGTTGGTCACGGACTACGACTGCGACCGTGGCCGTAACCACGTTTGATTGCAATACGTCATAAAAACGAGTTTACACGATTTAGCGTGTGCTTAAACACTGTAAATTCGAGTCTATTGCCCAGCAATCAATTAAAATCGTAATTTACCCATCGGTGCCGATGGACATAAAAATATGAAACCTGGTTTAAGAAATGCTGAGATTATTTAACCTTTAGAGAATTATTTTTTCCGGGTAGTAAAAATTTAAAAATCTGTGAAAATGGGAGCTTAAATAAAAATTGAGGTGCTGAAGGTGTTAATATTTCTTAACAGTCCACACGAGTAACATATACTAATTGTGCGACTTTCAATTTTTTTTAATACTAATTAATTACTGAACATTTTGTTATAAATTCATCCTACTAGCCTTTTTATTGCACTCTATAACGGTATCTACCTAAGAATTTAATTTTGGATAATTATTCGCTTGTATCAACTAAATTATTAAATTCATGAATATTTATTAGTTTATTTTTATTTAAAACCATTGTACACAGCTTGATCAAACAAAAAAATAATTAATTAATTTGTTTTAAGCACAGTTATGGATAATAAATATACATAAACATGATATAACGAATTGTTTTTCAAATAAACAAGAAAATGCTAAGTTATTAATTATTACAATAGACACCGTATTTATATAGTGCCTGGTTGAATTATTACGTATTAGCCAAATAGTTAAGTTAAACAGTTTTAAAAAAATAATAACTTTTTAACTGGCTTATAATCACTTTTGGATATGCCTATGAGACTGCAGCTGAATATATTATATGTATATAGGTATCTAATTTTTAGTAATATACGTATAACTCTTATGAATACCTTTAAACTTATTATTATTTGTTGATTAATTAATATTTAACGAAGTTTTGTCCCATACTTCAACAATGCTGAAATTATTAATTATTCCTACGGTAGCGATCATAATATGTGAAGCCTGTATATGTAGTGGAACGTACATTATTCTATTTAATGTGAGGAACAGTGGGTAGCTCAAAAAACACGCAAGTAGTCGGATAATCGATATTTGTCGAAAGTGGTCGTAATTAAAAATTATCCATTAATATTGCCTAAAAATGTATTAAACACAATTTAAAATTAAAAAATAAGTGTCACATAAGCTTGTCGGTATAGCTGCAATAAAGAAGTCGCATTTGAAAGCAGAAACACGACATTTATTATAAGATAGCGATTACCAAATAATTTTTATATAAATATCTATCGATGGATGTGAAGGTGCATTGATATTTGACAATAATTATCAATAAAGTCCTTTCACATTTTTATCCATTTAGCTATTGAGTTTTTTTATTAAAGGTGTAACCATTTCTCAGAACCACTGAACAAAAAATGTTATCCAGTCAGTCAAATAACTGATATTTGAAGGATACTAGGATGATCCTCGTTTTGCGCTGCAGTAGGTCTCAAATGCTTATCAAATAGATGCAGTATTTTATTGGAATTGCTATGAATTATATAATATTATAATAAAACACCATGTCGACTTTTACACGTTTCATATTCTGCTCATTCAAACTACGTACCTGAACGTTATTTAAACGTAATAAACTGTTATAAACATTATTAAAAATGTATAACATTATAATCATTATATAAAATTATTTATCTCGCTGTAAATTTTAAAATACATTTTGTATACCTAATATAATATGTGTACAATTTAATGACCTGTGGCCTGACCGATAATGCGTATTAAATAGTCTCTTATTAACGCAATCATTTAGTTATTAATATTAAAAATATTTATCGACAAACTTACATACGTTATGTACTCAACATCATATATATATATATACGAATAGCTAAACGATTATTAAGAATTATAAATCACATGACTGTATAACAAATTATTAAAGCAAATAGATTTTTTTTTAGACTTCTAAAGCAGGTTACCCGTCAAAAATAAATTATTACTTTAACACGATAACAATATAAAGAACAACAGTATAGCGTAACTGGGGAATATAATAATATAACCATAAAAGAGGTGTAAAATATTACTCACGCACTCACACCCTCCCACTATACCGTCGACAAAACTACCACCCGGCACGTAGTCAAATACACACCGCCCGTACGATTATGTTTCAGAAAAGTTTATTTATTTAGTAGTTTTGTAAAAATAAAAAAATAAACCAACTAGTCGAAAAATAAGCGCACATACAACAGTTTTATAAATATTATTAATACACCGCACCAATACAACCCGCTGTACAAGACAGAGACTAAAGAGCTAAGTCCGTTAAGTTTACCAATCGACTTTGCCAGACCTATTCGATAAATGTGTCAATATTTTGTAAATAACTACAGAATAATTTTTAAATTTTGCAAATCAATATATTTATTTTGGAAATTTTACTAGTTTTTTTTTTCAGAAATAGTTTTGAACTACATTTTAATGACTATTATTTGAAAGTTTTAAAAATCAACTTACAATATTGTTTGCAATTAATTTTTAAAATATTGATCCATTTTTCGAATCGATCGATCAAAATCAGTGGCCAACTTCACGAACACAATGGGTACCTGCAAGCTGTAGGATCATAAAGTACGTGAGTGCAATGATTTTGTACTGGAACTAATCGAGTGTTCGAACAAATCTGTTTGAACAGACTTGTGTTCGAATAGTATTATGTATGAATGTAAGTGTTTGAATTGAGTATTCGAAGAAATCTATTTGAATAGACTTGTGTTCGAATAATATTGTGCACAAATGTTTTCCTATTTGAACATAATTACGAGTATACGAATACGGTTCATAAATACAGATATAATGTACCTAATAATTTGTTGTTAGGTATACATACTTTTATGATCGCGTGATAAACCAACCATATTATATATATATATAAATGTGTAGTCATCATTAACTAGTCATCATTAATAACTCCAACGATATCGGATATTTATATTTAAAATTCAATTTTATTTCTTTTTTTTTAATAAACACATAGTTCATATTTAATTGTATAATTGATTCCACAATAAAAATATTAGAATAATCGAAAATAATATTCGAACATTTAAACTTTCTAACATTTAAAATTCAATCACTTTTCATTCGTACACATAATTTTCGAACAAATGACCCCTCGGCATTTTGCGTTGGACAAATAGAAATTTGATTCCGACTATACAACATAGCACTTTTTTTTATACTCACGACAACAATGGCCCCATTAGGTGATAATAATAGGTTTGATAAATACATTAAATTAATATTTTCTGTCATAATTAACTATATACAAACTGTTTGCGTGTGGGTGTGGTATAGTTTTTAGAGTACCTATTTTTAATTGTCTACTAATTGGTCGATTAATATTAATAATTTATAACCATAATATTACCGGCGTGCTAACATTATTATATTAACAATTTAATTTGTATGTATATAATATTTTATACGTAGATAGGTATTTAAAATATTCATTTCATTCTTTCGCCAATAAATATTATAAATACATTTTTAATAAACTTCCGTGTTGATATTTTTATTTTTCAAATCAATGTTTTTTTAGCTAATACTTTTTTCCAACTATAAATTTGAAATTAATTTTAGTTTTTATTGCTTTTTGCAACTACAAAATGTATATTTGATGTAGGTACTGTTTAAATTCTAATTTTCCTTGGTGTTAATGGTTTTATTTTCCGTGGTCAATGCCATGTATAAATAAATAGATCACTATTACATTACATTAATAAAATCACTAAAGTGGCACAATTTGAATTTTAGTAATCCTGCAGTAATGACTCATGAAAAGTCCCAAAATTATTGAATCTACGTACGCCAATAGATTATATTAATAAATATTTTACATTAATTTTGTTTAACATATGTGTGTGTTTAGAAGAAAGCAAACGATGGAAATCAAATGTCGGCTTTGTCGGCCTGGGAAACATGGGAATTCCGATGGCGAAAAACTTATTGAAAAACGTAAATACCATAATTATTATTATTATTATTATTGATCTTTGTGTATAATGTTGTAATATCGAAAATAGTAATGAAAAAAAACTACGTTCCATTAAGCGTACATATTGCACTGAGTCATATATATTTTTGATCAATATCATCATAGTCCATTATATTATGCGACCGTCACGTATTATACTTACCTATATATATATACATATACATATAATATATTTACTCATTTCGAGATGACTCCACAGAGAATATTTCACCACACCAGTCTATGCACTATTGGGTCTAGTTATTTGTTTTTTTTTTTTTTATTTACCAACGCTGTCGCACCACTTTAACATAATAATTACAGGTGGAAAAAGTGAATATTTCCCCTAAAAACACGTAAAATGTGCACTTTAATGCAAACTAAAACTTCAAATACGAGCTAAAAAATATACAATTAAAAAAAATTTTACTATAACAAAATATGATGTTAACACACAACATAAAAATTTATGAAATCAATGTATTTTATCGACTAATGCATAACATAGGTATTACGGCCATTACGGGTTAAGGTAAGAACAATAATAAAAGCTTTTAATCGCGGTGTTAAAAAAACATCACTGAATATTGTGCACAATTTGTTATCATTATAAATACATAACAAATCATGATCCCAATACCCATATGTTACGAATATCTGGTTATAATATAAGCATAATAAGCATTTTAATGCGATGCTCGTCGACGCAATAACGATATACCGAATGAGCATCGCCGGTAGTCGTATTTCATTTTACATATCCGACTCATATGAATTCTTATAATCAATAAAAGTATTTAATTAAGTGACCAAAAGTCTATTTAATTAATACCTAACACAATTCTCTAAAATTTATATTAAAATAATATAACTGTTTTCATAAATAAGGCGAATCAACAAACCTGCAAACGGACCTAACCGTGAGGAAACACAACTGGTGGCAGCGGTGTTCGTTGTAGAAATAAACTATATTTAAAGTAAAGAATTCACTAAAACACATCAAACAATGTAATACTTTGAGTACACAAATTATTTAATATATTATTCTGTATATTAATTCGTCCAAGTACTGAGGCATGTGATTTTGTTACGAATAGTGTAGATGAAGTAGTGTGACCCATCTTATTGAATTCCATCCCAATTAAAATAATTAGTAAAGCCTTTGTGGTAAGCCAATTTAAGGAAATAACATAATGAACGATGCTGAAAGGGTTACATGAGTCTGCTTTCTTCTCTAAGCGTATAGCCAGTTACTTACAGTTAGAACTAACATATACGAGAATGAAAAGTGGGGAAATTGTATAACAATACTCATCACGAATAGAAAAACTAGTGCATGCATTTTGCAGTGTCAATGCCAAGAATAAATCCACTACAGATGCTAAAGCAATTCATGACTATATTAGGAAAATAACATTAACCACATATATCGAAAGATTATCAACGGAGATTCGTAGACATATAAAATCAAGAATCTTTACATCTCTAGAAAAAGCTATCAAAGAAAGTTTGGAGGAGGAAAAGATATTTCAATCAAATAAGGATACTCAACGCCTACTTCAATGGAAAACAAATATACATAATAGTGGTAAATACTGTAAACAGTGTCGAAAAAATAATCACAATACAAACTAATGCAGATATTATTGCGAACCATGGAGTAAATATAGATCAACAAAATAAACAAACTAAAGACACTAATTATTTTCAAAAAAATTCAGATATTAAACGACCAACCTGTGCATACTGTAAGAAACCTGATCATGTACTAGAAGAATATTACAAGAAAAAATGCAGTTGCACGGAAAACAAATGAAGGTGGGCAAAATCAGCTATCAACAACGAGAAAAGCTAATGGGCCGGATACAGCGGCCGGGCATCTGTCCAGTTCGCAAACTGAAAGCAATTGCCCAGAATTAAAAATGTTACTTTTTACGGTAAAATTAACAAAAAATGATGCCAAAGTACAATATACTTTAACGCATGGTTAGCTCTGGTATTGCAAATTTACTAATTGATACAGGTGCAGACCTCAATTTATGAAATTAAATTTACTCTAAGACGATGTCCTAGTATCGGATGCAAAAATATACGAGATACAAGGTATAAACAAGTATAAAAACAAGTATAACAAATATAACTAGTAACTAGTATGATCAACTAGTTACTAGTGAATACGCTTGGTAGTATAATGTTAGCGTTATCAGTGGATGACAAAATGTATTTAACTGAATTTCAAGTAGTAGACGTAAACTTTCCAATCACCTGTGATGGCATACTAAGTAATCTTTTTTTAAAGAACAACCATATTATTATTGATGTAAGTAAAGGCAAAATAACTTCCACATCTGACAACCCGAGTACTATCCCAAAGTGAGCGAAGTGATCATTTCGATTCAAGTCAGCGATCAAGAATTGTCTGAGCAACAAAACATACTTATTCGTGCTCAAGAAATAATTAAAGACATATTATGTAGTAATGTTTTAAGCGTTATAAAAAGTAATCAAATTCTAATAAACGTAATTAATTGGTCAGAAGAACTGCAAACAATTACAATACTAACACTAGCTATTTTGTCACACGAATTATTTGACATAATTTTTATAAAAAAATTCAAATGAATCATATGCATAAGAATCTGCACAACCGGATTCAGCTCTTGAATAAAATGCTTAGATATGACCACATGAACCTAGAAGAAAGGGAAGCGATCGAAAATTTCTATAGTGAGTTCTCAGGCGTATTTTTTTTTGGAAGGGGACAAAAGAAGTTGCATTGATGCAACTAAACACGAAATAAAGACTTCCGGTACTACTCAACCAATTTATCAACGGCCAGTTATTAGCAGATTAAAAAAATACAAATTACAACTTCAACCACCAAATGTGAATTCTTCAGACACGAAGTAATTTATTTGGATCATTTCATTACTGAGGATGGTATCAAAGATTAAACTTGACCCAAATAAAGTTTACTGCGTAGCAAATTACCCTGTCCCAAGAAACACCAAAGAAGTTAATTCTTTCCTAGGTTTTGTAGGATATTAGAGGTAAATTAAAAAAGATTTCAGTAAAAAATCTAAACCATTAACTACATTGTTAAAACAAGATTAACATTTTATATGGTTAGACTTGTGTTAGATGCCTTTGAGTTTTTCAAGCAAATTTTGATCAAAGAACCAATATTGCAACATCCAGATTTTGATAGACAATTTATCATCACAACAGATGCGAGCAATATGGCTATCGATGCGATTCTTTTACAAGGAAATATTGGAACCGATCTACCAATCACTTACGCTTCACATACTCTGAACAAGTCTGAAAAGAACTACAATACCACAATAAAAGAGCTGCTAGCGATCGTCTGGGTAGTGAAACAATTCAGATCGTAACCACAAATCTGGCTATTTGGCGTCAAAGATAGGAGCACATTTAGTAAGATGGAGATTACAACTGGAAGAGTTTGATTATGACATTATTATAAACCGGGTACCTAAAACACCAATTCAGACTCTTTAAGCAGACTATCACAGATAAACATATCATTACACTCAGATGATTATAAATAAATGTCATATCAACAATTCTTTGAATATGTACAAACGAAGCTGATAACAAATGCTAATGTTATTTAAGTACAAAGTAATTTATTCTAAGCCCCAAAAGACATGGTTTTAGGATATTGCATGTCCAAGGATTTTAAAATGTTCCAAGGGATAGCTTTGGAATTTAAGCGAAATTTGGACAAATCGAAAAATTAATGGGACAAAACAAAGAAGTAACAGAAATAGCAAGCATTCAGCAACGATGGACAAAATATCTTATATATATATATATATAATTACAAAGAATTTTCACCAAGAAAAACCCATTTACGAAACATTTTATCAAACAATGATAAACCTAAAAACATTTTATGAAGAAAATTAATTCAGAAATCTAGCCCAACTAAAAGTGAACAGTGGTCATGACCAATTAAATTGAGATAAAATCCGCACAATAATACGTTACGTTTTTAAACATTCAAAAATCAAACTAATTGTCTATATATTCCGAACAATAAAAACAAAATATAATCAAGGAATTCAATCATCACACCTTTAGGAGAGCATCAAAGAATATTCAAAACCATTAAGAGGATTAAACTACATTGCTCGTGGAAAGGATTAAAGAACGACGTTATTGAGTGCATAAACAAATGTACCTCATATCAAATGAACATATTGGTACAAAATTCTTTTTATTACTCACGAGACTGCTATTGAAATCGCCTGCATGATTTCTGTTTCTTTTTTTTTTTTGCTCTCACTTGAATTTTCTACTGAATGCACTGTACAGACGCTCGGAATACTTTACACTGCTGCTCCGCTTGCCTTAAGAAATCTACGAGAAATCTACGTCGACTTACCTCTTCGACTGCTCTTGAGGAATCAAAGTTCGCTAGCCCCCAAACTGCTAGCGTAGGGACCACTATCCTTTATAGTGGGTTTCTGCGATGATGTTCGAAATTGTGAACAATAAGTGCATGGAGCGAAGTATTTGCTGTGGATTTTGTATTTAATTTAATTTTTGATGAAATATTTGTTGTTTTATAATTAGTTGTATTTGTTTTATTTGGGGGACTTAGAGATGAAGATTTGCTGGAAAGCATTTTTGAAGGCTGTGAGCGCGGTTTATTAGTGTTTATTATCCAGGGTGTTATAATTATAAAATAATCATATTACCTTTGATGGCTGCGTTTAGACGTCGTATTGTGTTTGCTATCGAAGCTTAAAATGCGCACTAGCAAAAGATAATACACGTGTTGCTCTGTCAGTGTCAAATACACACTGAATACGCAACTGTTTCCATAACGAAGGCGAATCAACAAACTTCCAAACGGGCCTAACCGAAAGGGAACACAATCTCTTTAATTTCCAAAATAAAACATTTTCTATGTGTGTAGGGCTAAAAAGGTACGAAAACAACAGTATAATTTAAATAGATTTATATGTTTAACTGTATCGACTAAATTTCTAAAAAATTATAATTATATACTTGTATCTGATGTCCGTGGATACATAATAGGTAGTAGGTACTACCATAAAACTTAAATTTATAAGTATAAGAACAAGACATAATAAAAACGTGGTTACACTATGAAAACTTCTCTACAACAATAGCAGAATATGTATATTGTTAAATTGTATTTTAGTTTTAACATAGGCATTTAATGAATATAAATTAAATTGGTTTAATGAGAATTTTTTAGTGTCACGGATATACGGCTTATAACATAAAAAACTCTTAATTCTATAATAAAATTGAGTTGAATGACCTATAAAAATTAAAAATAAAATACGTTTGTACCAAAACGTGTGCTCGTACAATATTGTTGTAATATGTTACTATAAACACCGAGGGTGTTTTATGAGGGGCTTAGGAGGCTAAAGCTACACCGGAAATGTCCTAGAAAAATAAAAAAATGAAGTTTTTTATATGCATTGGTATTACGATATTTTCGTATTATTATTATCAGTTTAAACTTTATTTCCACAACAAAAACTGATTAAAAGTTTGCCCAATATATAATAGACCATTAAATATCTATAAAATATATATCCATTTGATATCGAAGATCGAACTATCTAATTTCATATCAAAACACATCACTATAGCTCGGCTGCAGGTAATAACGTTATATTTAACTTAACATATTAGAAACGAAAAACTCGTATTTATCCGATAAAAAAGAATAAAACGCTTAATTTTTTGTTCAAAATATATTTTTAATGTTAAATAAAATACGTCTTGCAGATATAAATATATAATACGCAATATGGTTCTTATATACTTGGTACATAATAGAATATAGAAAAAATAGAGAATATATATTAATATATTATATATTATGATGACAATATACAGATATAAAATTCATTATTGTGAGATCAGTTACTGTCGTTTTCAACTATTTAACGAAAAGTTAACAGAGTCGCGAACGATTTGCAGTTATAATTCGACGAGTAACGGAACACAAAGGTCGTGGAATAAATGTTTAATATTTCATGCGCGAGCAGCACAATAATTGTAATGGCGTTATATTCATAATTCATTGTACACCTAATATAGTCGTGACGGAGAAAACGATTGAAATCAACAACAGGCTACTGACCAAAAAGTTTCAAACAAAATAAAAAAGCAAAAAGAGCTTTATAAATAATTGACCGTTGGCGGTAGCCCTTACGTTTGTATCACCTTATATAACGTTTACTGCACCACGCCACCACTCTATAATACATCTATAATACACACACACATATATATATACTTATATATATATATGCAAAATTGAAGGCGAGAACAGGTGGCCATATTTGCCCATCCATCCACACCAATATCCGTCGTCAAAATTGTATGATTTAAAATTAAACACATCAAAACTGAATGGATTGTCTTGATGTAATATAAAATATTTCAAAAGTAAGCTTAAGCAAAAACACGAAATAAAATTTTAATTACGACGTTGCTACTCGGTCGATGCCACTAGTTCCTGGATGGGTGACCACCCGAATTCTAGTGACAAATCCTCGCCACATATACACACGTGTTTTAACCAACCGTGCTCTACCTAGTAATAAACCTACTAAAAAAACCTACTAAAAAAACCTACAGTTAATGGCCATAGTCGTCGGGCTTAAGTTCAATAAAAATAAATAAAAAATATATACCTACGTATTCCATATTTCCATATACACACGTGTGCACCAGTGGAAGACATAAGCACCAAAATGAGATAAGAAAAGTCGTATCATACGAAAATGCCAAAATCCTAGATATTTGTGTACCACGGTTAATATAGATATTAAATTTAGAACTATATCGTTTAAAAACTCCAAACGTTTAATCTTAATCGACAAATGTATTATCTGATCTCCTCCTAATAAAAAATTAAGGATATCTCATGAAGAAATAATTGTACAGTGGAAAAAATACCGAATAAGTCGTATAGAATATGTGAAAAAAAGTTGAATTAAAAAATCAACCAATTTATTAAAATTATATTTATTTTCATTTATTTTTATGTATATTATGTTTTAACGATTATTGACAATTTTAAATATTTTTAAATAACTACTTAAATAAAATGTATAAAATATTAATTTTGGCACAAATGATATGACATTTTTACACCTTTGGCGCTTATGTCATATATATAGCTGCGCGCACAAACCCACCGACATTCTACAAAACACCACAAATGTTCTACTGGTGATACTTATGTTACACCGTAATACATAAACTTACGAGCACATCGCGTGATCCCTTGACGTTTTGTTCAGCTGATCTTCACAAATAGCAGAAGGGATTACACTACATAAGGGCTAAACGAAATCTACACAGTTGCAGTGTCTCTTAGAAAAAGTCTTAACACACATCATCCACGCCAGTCTACGCCACCATACATTTTTCACTGTTCAAACGAGTACTTGCCCATGTACTTAAGAATATAATAATTATTAGCGTAGTATAATAAAAGTATCGTATAATTTATTAGGTAATTATTATAAGTATAGTTATTACATAACATTATTATTTAGATTATAAGTGTAATTATTGCATAGTACTTTATATTATATGTTTTTATCTATAGATGCTATAGTTATTACATACGGTATTATTATTAAGTTTATAAGTAATTATTTAGAATCTTTAGCATAATAATATATTAAAATTTAGAATTTATATTAATTTACGATTCAATCATAGTATAAATTACTTAATAACTTAAATTCAGAATTTTAGATTCGGTTGGCAATCGATATCTGAAAATAATCTGTGGAAGCTACGAATGTAAGAATATTAAAAATCTAAAATCATTTATAGTTTAATTGCTAAGTACTATAATCTATAATAAATAAGCTAGCCGATATTGAAAATACAATACTTATGTGAATAATAGCTACGATAAAGAACGAAGCTATAAATCAACTCACATAATCGATGTTCCAATAAAGTCAATTATTCCATAAAAAGTTCGTAGGCGAGAAATGTTCCTCAATACATTGTTACTTGTTGTTCAGTTGTTAGTTCATCAAGTAAATATATAAATTAAAACGAGTGATATTAATAGACTCTCGTGTCGCCATTATATCCAGTTACTGGATATAACTAAATATCGATACTGGATTCCAGTATCGATCACTACCCCATAAATATATCTCTATATATGCACCTACACAGTACATTCACATAGAAATAGCACCTACTTATCACGAGTAATGTAAGTGAATTAATAGATAAATTCATAAAACTATTAAACATACATATTAAACACAGAATATAATACAGTAGTAGATTTATCTTACAAACGCCCTTTAAAATATAACCGTATAAATGGCCTTAAATGACACCAGGACGTGTGAACACACATTATGCACACCCTTAATTCTTTATATTATGTATTAAGTATACATATACTAATAATTTACTACACCGTTTAACACGTCTAATGGAATAACAGGGGTGTTAGACCATTTCTCTTATAGACGAATCTAAACAATTGCTCGCGTTCGCCTTTAGACGATTTATTGACTTCCCCACACACGTGTTTTACGTATTTTTCTCCTATATTTTTTAAATAGCACCTCCATATCTATTAAGATTCTTTACTTCAACTTTAAACTTTTATTCTACTACATTGAAATTCCTAAAAAACTATAAAATTAACTATGTACCTATTACCTACTATAAAAAAAACAGTATACAAATAGATAGCATAGAATAAATAATGTATATAGCAGTACATTTTAATATCTACTTATAAATTATAAATAGGATAAGGTGCAACAAGAGGAGACACACTGGACCTCTTTAACGAATCGTCCTCTGTATAGGCATGTATATGGTGTCAACCAATATTACGAGATAATAATAAAATACCTGGTTTGCGCATAACATTGGAAGTTAATAAGTTTTAGACCAAAAAATATTTAAAATTATTTTTATTTAATTTTCCGTCGCCTCTCGTTATTTCGATTTTTATGCCATTATATCGTTTCGAAAAATTATGATTACCTAATAATATTCTACTAGGTAAAAACTTATTATTAGTACGTTACAAAGTTACATTTTAAGTAAAAACCTTAAATTTAAATTTAAAAAAAACCTATGTTTTAATCAATATACACTGTAATTTTTAGTGTTAAATGCCCTAAAAATCCCAAAGTGCTCTGAAAATGAAAAAATAACTTCTTATTCTGATTCAAAAATACATGGAACGTTTAAGCATTATAAAACGATTATCGCGTAACTATGGCTTTGAAAAGCAATGCAAAGACAGCAAAGTGCATTGAAATCTCAGCCCTACCTATATTATACATCATTAGGGTAAGACGAGAATGCACTGTGCAGTATGTCCTGGGGAAACTAAGCGGTGTTTCGTATTTATTAAGATGTCTGTTATTAACGTTACAGAGCTAAAAACGACATTTTGCAGTGTCAATATATAGCATGACGATCAAAATATCGTGTAATAACATAACGATAGAAACTTTTTTGACAAAACATTCCGTGAATGTCTCAACAGGGTTACAAGGTAGTGGGCAACGACGTGTCTGCCGAGCGGATGAACTTGTTACGAGGCCTGGACGGAGCCGAAACCACGGACACGCTGCAACAAGTGGCCGCGTCCACGGACGCCGTAATCACCATGTTGCCAGAGAGCCAGCACGTGATTTCGGCATACGCGGCATTGTTCGAGTGAGAATATGCTATTATAGTATTTAATAATAATACAAATATAATAATAGCAACTAAATCATCACTTCCATTGTCTATTATTTTTAATAAATGCTTTGTAGCTTGTGAATTTCCTTCTAACTTTAAAAAGTCAACAGTTATTCATCTTTATAAGACTAGTGATTTAAGAAGTTGTAATAATTATAGACCAACCTCTAACTTTAAATATATCTAAACTAAGTGAAAAATGTATTAAAGCCAGACTTCTTTGCTTTTTAATTGAACATGCATTTTTTAATGAAAACCAATTTGGATTTAGAAATAAATTAATAATTTATGATGCATTATATGGTGCTACTAAATTTATTTATGACAATCTTAATTAAAAAAAATATGTTATTGGTATTTTTTTTAGACCTTAAAAAAATTATTTGATTCAGTTTATCATAATATATTATTAAAAAAAACTTAAATATTGTGGAATAAGAGGTTTAACTTTAAAACTATTAAAATCATATATCAGAAATACTAGTCAAAAAGTTAAAACTAATAATGTTTATAGTGATGATTAATTAATAAATTATTCTGTACCTCAGAGAACTGTACTTGGACCTCTACTTTTTATAATATATATGAATGGCTTACTTAACCAAAATGTTGGAAGTAAATTACCGTGTTTTGCCGTTAACATTGTTTTTCTAGTTAGTAACTCCTGCTTACTTAACCTTAAATATGAAACTATTACAGGTATTAACTTAATTAAAAATTGGCTTAAAAATAATTCTTTGCAACTTAATCTTACTAAAACTAACTTTATAGATTTTAAAATAATTATGAATACCAATAACTTAAATTTTAATAAGTTAATATTACACACTATCTTGTGTAAAAGTGAAAAAAATAATTACATCTGCTCTTCAATTAATAGAGCAAGCACAGTTAAATATTTAGGAGTACATTTTGATGAACTATTGAAATAGAATATCCACATTGATAAACTAATAATGTTGGTTAAAACATTTTTTTATGTATTTAAATATTTGAAAAATATCTTAACTGTTAAAGTTGAAACAACTGTATATAAATCTCTAGTACAATCAATTGTGTCCTATGGTATTGCTTTTTCGGATAACGCTCATATTAAAAAATTAAATACTACATTAAATTCTCTTGTAAAATATATATTCAATAATCCGATTCTCTTCCCAACAACTACTTTATTTAATGAATGTAAAATTTTAAATATCAAATCTCTTCATTTATTATATGCTTTTTCTGTTGTTTTTAAATATATTAATACAAATTTATCTCCTATTCATAATTATAATACTCGTTTTGTTGAAGATATTAATATTACATTACCTAAGTTGAGGACTATTTTTGTCAATCAGGACCATATTTTGTATTTATTCAATTTTGTATTAAACATAAAATATTGATTCATGATTTTATAGATTTTAAACAGGTAAAAAAAACTTATGATTTAAATAATATTTGTAAATAATGAATATGTTAATTTTGATAAATTAATATATTGTCTAATATTTATAATTTATTCATATTTTTAAATTTTATAAAGATTTTGATTTTGTTTTTATTGTTTATATCCTTATATGTTTATTTAATATTGAACTTGTATGAGCTCCCACCTCCAGCACAGCCTTTGGCTTTAGAGTTGATCTAACAGAAATTGTTTTGTTATAATTACTTTGTAAATATTGATTGTTGGAGAAATTAATAAATTATTATTATTAATAATATACTACTCGGGAGAAGTATACGCAGGGTGATGTACATGCTCATCCCGTTTTAAGTTTAAACAATGCAAAATTTATTCAAATTTTGATTTTTGAATTTTTTAAGTGTAGTGAAACCAATAATTACGAATATTTATATTAAGTACGCAATATAAAATATTTGTCAATAATTACTACCTACTTAATCCAGCATATTTAGAACATTTTTTTTTATATTACGAAATACTTTTGGATTAATATTGAATAATTTTGTAACAAAAGTATCTTTTTAATAAACAAAATTATTCTATGTAATTAAATTAAAATAACTAAAAAACTTATATAGATCAAATATCGATAACAATACGCCAACATTTTCAAAAAAATTATCTGATTCACAATTTGCATGAAAATATGTAGGTTATCATTTGAAAAACCAAAGTTGGTATCATCATAGAATACACCTTAAATATTGTGAAAAATCTAAGTATTCGAAAATATTATTTTTAACTACCTACACATAAAAATTTCAAAAATTAGAATTTGAATAAATGCATAATTTAAACATAAAAATGGAATGAGCATACTTAATAAATCACCCTTTACCTCACATATATATCGGTATATATCAACTAGGTATTAAATCACGGATTTCAATGTGCCGAAAATTTAAGAAGACAAAAAATGGATACAAATAATTGTCAAAAATACCAAAAATAAATTATAAGTACAAACAAAAATACTGAAGAACTCTGTTTTATAGAAGGTTTAGAGTATACCTCAGTACCTCACCATTACGTAGTCCATATACATCACGGTAATGGATGTGTTAACAATGATTAATAATTACATAGGTATACTAAAAACAATATTGATGAGCAGAGACAATGTATTAGACACTATTTCTGAAGATATTTCATATTTTATTTTTTTAACTATTAGACCATTACTTACCTAATAATTTTTATATTAGAAGTGCGTAGTATATTGAAGATTGAACTAAATTTTGCAATATAACACCGCATACATTATTGTTACTAAATTAGAAGTTAACACCACACCGTATAATGTGAAGTGAATATAGGTTCGAGATTTAAGTAGTTTAACATTTTATTAGTCTAATTATTTTGAATATTACATTGTGTAAATAGTAAAATATCATTATAACATTATATGAGTACATAATGGTAAAACATTTCAAGTTCCTATACAATTAATATGTAGTTGTTCATAAAAATATGTAATGCGACTTTACACAAAACATTTATTTAATTTTTCTTATAAAAATATAAATGTATGACAAACCTTGTATTAAATTTCCAAGCTATTCGAACTAAAAATAAAAATGTTATCAATATAAATAAAAAAAATTTAATATTAATACTGAATCATTTTTTTCATAAAAAGTGCATTCAAGCATAAAAAAACACATTGTTGTAAATTCAATATGTTTATCGATCCACTCAAAATCTAACACAAAACAAATTTTTTATTTTCATATTAATAGAATACAAATAATATAATTCGATTTTATTAAACCTTTATTTTCAATTAGAAAACAGTGAAAAAAATCCTAAATGTTATAATATTGTATGTTCTAAAAAAACGGATATGTTAATAAAAGAACATGCATTAGATCATAAGTCAAAAAAAAAATACGAATTTTGGAATAAAAATGTTTTTATTAAACATTACACACAATTTCTTATTTTTCTACATTACCATTTATCACCAACCAAGTTTCTACACTTTTCTTTGAAAAAAAAATTAAATATGGCCCAATAAAACTACATTTTGATTGTATTTCATTAGCTATATACAGTAGTTGAAGACCGAAATAACATGTTTAATAAGAAAGATGTCTGTGCTACAGAATATTTTATACCTCTAAATTGTTTAGACACATTTTAAATCAGTTAAAAGCATTAGCTTGTTTTGTTAAATTCAAAAAAAAATTAAAACTTTTTGACAAAAATGTAATTTTTGGAAGACAATCCTATAATATACCTAATATACAATATAATATACAATATACCTAATAGATAAAAAAAAAATGAAACAAAATAAATTAAAAAATTGACTTGAAGATTGCACTTGAAACATTTTAATCTTTTTTTTTTTAATTTGCATTTTTATCAGAAAAAAATTGCAACCTGTAAAATTACTATAATTAATAATATACATTCATATAATCATAAAGTTAAAAATGAGAAGGAGTGCAAATGCCAGATGCATAGAGTTTAACTTAAATATTCACAAAAAAAGATTTTATTCTTGTATGTATACTCGTATTTTACATATTGGCAAAAAAAAATGTACTGTTATAAATAATATTTCGTTTTTACGTGGTTTTTTTTTTTTATAGGTCCTCAAAACCTGACCAGTTATTTGTGGACTGTAGTACAATCAGTCCGGAAAGTTCTAAAAAAGTTTCAGACATAGCCGAGCAAAAGGGTTGTAAATTTTTAGGAGCGCCCGTGTCGGGAGGTATTTATATTTATCATTATTATTACAATTATGAATACAAAAGGATAGTATATTATAATAAGCTCGTTTACAAAAAATGAATAATATACTATGTACCTATATATAATTATTAAGTTCTTATAAAAAAATATTGATTTGTCACCTATAGCCATCTCAAATTACGCCACTGGCGGGCTACGATATAGTATTATGTTCTCGTTTTTAGATTTTGATATATCAATAATTTTAGCCAATAGGTTTTATATAATAGTAAATCGGAAAGTAATTGCACACATCTATTTTAACCTAAAACCCACTGCGACGGAAATATACAGAAGGAGGTTATTTTTCCGAGTTGCCCGTCAGGTCAGGATACGTAGATACCTAAAGATATAGTAAGATGTTCGGCAGCGGTATCTAATAATTCATAATATTATTGTTATCGTCATCATTGATGATCGTAATTTCGGTGCAGGAGTGATGGGTGCAGAGAACGGCACTCTGACGTTCATGGTAGGCGGAGACGAGAGCGCGCTGACGGCGGCCGAAAACCTACTCGGCTCCATGGGGTCTCGATGGGTGTACTGTGGACCTGCCGGTTCAGGACTGGTCGCCAAGATATGCAACAACATGATACTCGGCATGACCATGGTAGCGGTGGCTGAGGCGATGAACCTAGGCATTAAGTATGTCTATATCGTTATCACGAGTGATTTATTTTTGGATAGTTAATTTAAGCCCAAAAATCCGGTATACTCCGGTTTACGCGCCGTCTCGGCTATAATACTTGCGATGTATTATATGCACACGGTAAATCCTTGCTCACCACGTCATGTTTATTGGCGCTAAAAGTGGGGCACATAAGTACTTTAAAAATCTAGTAAATATAATATGGATACTCTAGTTGGTACAGGTGGTTATAACAATGGCGTACATTCAATTGTCTTGTGGGAGGGGATTAAATAATATTACATACATATGTTTATCAGAGTGCTTCACCAAATGCAATATGTCTTATCAAAGATGAAAGACCATCGTTGTTAAAACATTCAAAGTTCACACTCATTTTTGTAATAATACTTTTATTAAAAAATTGAAAACAACTTAAATAGAAATAAGTATTGGATATTATTAAACTACAACAAAAATTCCAAACGTCGTTTCTTGTTTGATAATTCAATGAAAACTTCGTTTGCAGTTATTTGGTAATGACGGTTTATGAATAGCATAGCTAAGCCGTTAAGTCTTCCCCGTTTTAAAAATGAAAGTTTTATTAAATTTGAATTAAGTACTAATATAAATTGTATATTTCAACAGTTATTAATGTCTAATACTTTTATCATATTAAAATATATATACCTCAGATGTGGAGTTCCTCAAGTAAGTTTTAATTCACTTAAGGGTAGAAAATGATATTTCATTTGAAGCCGACGACACCTGAAGAGTTGCTAATATTTGCAAAAGTTTGAACACGTTTGGAAACATTACTCTGTTACATACAGAAAGAGCATCCATTACATTTTTTGATTTATCAGTTCCGGTAAATTTTGGAATTTCTTTTGCCAAAGTTTAAATATCTCCTCACGATTTCCAACGTCTTCTAGATCTTCACTATACTGCCTTATAAAATTGATAAAATCTTCATCATACCTATTTTCTTTAAATAAAGAATTGCTATGTACCTGGCGATACATAACTTTTATAACTATTAATAAATCAGCAATGACCTCGAGGGTAAGGGGGAACGATGTACGTTTCAACATAAACCACTATATAAATAATAACTAAACCGCAGACACATTGGGAAAAGACAAAGTTAGACCGACTATAAATTAACGTAGGAAATTCTGAGAATAAGACCAGAGAAATCGCACACCTAAGACGGGCAATTAATAAAACACGCTCAAGAATACGCTAGGGCGAGACTAATCAGCAGGAAGCAAATAATGCTCGAATCACGAATATCGGGTTTGATAATAAAAAGCGGCCTCGAACGACCAGTGATTCCGAGAAATTATCTAACTAAATAGGAACGAGTGAATTAAATAATTATATTATATTACTAAAAATACTGGGAATTGAGATAATGTATGGACTAGTCGCATCCGGCGAGTTATGGCCACTCGCTGACAAAACGTGGGCAGATGGCATTTTATGGAACAGTTTTTATAGTATACATGATAAAACAAATGAGGTCAACGCTATCTTGTTAGGACGACGTAGGTACCGATAGGAGGAGTAGCCAATATATAAGGGAGCCCGAATCGGCAACAATTCAGATGTGATATTACCGGGCTACCACGAGCACCTTCACGCCAGTCGATTTTCTGAATTTATAATAAACCAATCATTACAATATTAAACAGTTTTTACAATTTATTTCAACACCACGACTTCAAAGCTCCTTTTCGTCCATCTCAAAGCTCGTCCTCTGGTTGGTCCAAAACAGAATGGCAACTTGACAATGTAGTGTGATGATTTGTAAATCGGTTTTCCAACTCTTTGATGTATTTATCTAGGTACGGGATAAATATTAATACTCAGTAATATGTTTCTGCGTTATCCACTTCAATGTTACATCTGTTGGTCTGTCGTTTTGCCGTCCTCGGAATCTTAATTTCAATATCATATTGTGCAGTCATTAGTATTACTTGTTCAAACATTTCCCTAAAATAAGTATCAGCATTTATTCAAATCTCTTCTAGTTCTTATTTTATGTTTTTAGCTAAGGGCATAACTTATTTAAGATCAATACTTGTTGTTTGAAGACACTTTGATAAGAACAAACCTAAAGCAAATCCTTTGTTTAAAATTATCAAACTCAAAATAAATTCTACATTTAATATACAGTTTCTTAAACGTCTTGCCTTGTCTGATGTATCATTATCATTCCACATGGATATATCTTCTAATGCTTCTTTGACAAATTCGCAGAGTTCTAAGAAATCATGAACCGCATGGTATCGCTCAATCGATCGAGTCTCACAGCTTCTTTTAAGCGTTTTTTTTTTTTTGTTGTAGATAATAAAGAGCTTGGACTCCCTTATATTTTCCTGACATTGCTGCTGCCTCATTATAACCTTGTCCGCGTAAATATTTTGTATCAACTCCAAATTGTTTAAGACTTTCTAAGAATAAATTGGCTATTCCCTTTCCCGTCATATTAGATATTGAAACAAATTGCGAAAATTCTTCAGTAAGAGTCAATGTGTTTAGTTCAATATATCTAACGCATAATGATACTTGCTCAATTCCTGAAATGTCACCAGTTTCGTCAGCAAGAATTGAAAAGCATTTCGCTACGTTGACTTTAGAAACCACTTTATTTAATAAAACCTTATTACAAGCATCAATCATGTCATTTTGGCTTCGGTGACTAATATACTTCATTTTTCCAGGACCTTCTAAATACGTTTGCATTTCAATATTACCCTTGGCACGGTAACGTAAAATTTCTCCGAAGTTACCCTCATTGTTTGAAGAGTCTGTTTCAATCTTTTCAGAATCACGGTGTCCCCTTAGTGCTAGATTTTGACGACCACACAAGATAATTGCTTCAATTATCGGAATTATATTTTTTCGATTTTTTAACACTTGTTTAGATTTTTCAGTATCAATTATTTTATCAATTGACATAGTTGGATTTTTTAACATGTTAAAAATATTCTGTATCTAACAAACATTTTTTGTGATACTCTAAATTTGAATGATATTTAAAATCTTCTAGGGCATGCCTCCAATTATCATATTTTTTAAGTTGCCGTAAAGTTCACGTATTTGTATATTTACTTCGTTACATTAGGTCGTCTAATTTACCAATTAAAAATGTTCTAGTGGATACGGTTTACTAAATGCATTAAAAATATTTAAGACTACTTACATACAAATTAATCAAAAAATTTACTTACCTTTTAGATTACTACTACAGTAGTTTCAATATTATCGAGTCACAACAGTACGGCCATAAATTAGTACATTGAACGATTAAATTACGACACTGGACGTCGGACATTTGGACAATCGTGTATATTATTATAAATAATTTAATAAAACAAGAGATAAGGGATAAAGTTATAAATTAAAATATTTGGATGACGCCGGTATGCGGTTATATGCCATTACAAAAATAGACACACACACACACACACACCGATAACAGTTCACAGCACAGAGACAATTTACTAATAATGATAAACAATATTTAATATCTACACAAAAATAGTTTTTATGTAAATAATAAACATTTACTCGGACTTCATACAAATCATAGATTTAAATCAATATTTTTATGGCATATGTATACTTTTCAAGTTCATATCGACGTATATATTCTAAACAAGAATAATTTTATTGCATAGTGATTTTTTTTTACTCCAGATCAGATAATAATGTTTTATTCATGAATTATGTTAACGTTGGAGTTGAAATTTACATACAGTATACATGTTACATTTATAACTTTGTACCCTTATAATAGGCATAGGCTCAACTAAGGAGGTGCTTGGGGGTGTTTCAGTACTCCCAAACTCTAATCAAGCACTTTCCGGCCCCTATTATAAAATGTCAAAAATAATGTGAGACAAGAGCGATATCTTTTTTGTTAAGAAAAAAAAATCAATCAAAAAGAGTCTTTTCCTAACTTGAACAAGTTGCAGTTATAATTCTAATAAGTTCTGCAACATCTGAACGCAGTTTTTTAAGTATGTAACAAATTAAAAATGGGTTGAGTACAAGTATGATAAAGCATCGGTTTGCTGACTTGTTCATTTTAAATATTGAAAAGCAAGTTGCAAATATCATATGAAAATAATCAATGCGTGGGTTATTGAAATAGGTATACATAATTTTAGCACCCCCACCCTAAAATTTAGGTGTAGTTGAGCCTATGATAATAGGTAGGAGTAGGTCAAAGGTATGCCTACTATATTATACTACATTTTTTCAAATTTCACAAGCATTATCGCCCTTAATGATAACATAGGTCACAGTGTCCGAACAAGATAATGATATATTAAATTGCCCATTTCACGATGAAAAACTACTCCATATTGAACCAACTAATTGTATAGGTAGGTTAGTTAATTGTTAATAAGTATTTAAATTTAGACGAGCAGAGTAGTGTGCCAAGACTCCACACAATAGGTATACCCTATCTTACTCAAATTTAAAACGACTGTTCAAAAAGTAAATAAACTGATTCAATAATCAATACATAATATTATTATGTACATTTTCAGACAAATATTCTGCTTTAGTGTATGAGAATAAAAATTTAAGTAGGTTGCCTACTAAAACATAAAAAATATATTAAGCCATTTTAAAACAGTACAAATTGCTATAGACAGATACAATTAACTGTTTTTCATCGGGTGTCAACTTTTCCAGTTTATTAGCACCTATTTTAACCTTCCAAGCCATCGATTTTTACGCATAGCATCATAACAATATTATTATCATTTTATTGCACACACACCGCAGTAACAGACATTGTGTGTCATATACATATTATTCAACACACTTACCGAGCCGTTTTTTTCTAGGTTGGGCATGGAACCTAATGTTCTAGCGTCCGTCATCAACACGAGCACGGGCCGATGTTGGGCATCCGAAATCAACAATCCCGTGCCGGGAGCCATCGAGAAGCAGATTCCCAGCAACAACGATTATCAGGTACGAATTGCCGCGTGTTTTTTCATTCAGATTCTTTGCAAAATCCTATTTTCTAAAGTTGGCCTCTTGATATTTTTACCGGACCAAAAACACCAAACTTAATGAAATTGCTGCCCTGTAAGCCGAATACATAATATTGCTTTTCCTTCTCGCGATCAAAAATACAATATATAGCTCATGCTATTAAAAAAACAGGGACGCAACTAAATTGTCTAAAAAATAATCTTGGACGTAAATTGGCTATGACCCCTTTTGAACTTTTTTTGGTGGAAGGCAACTCACCTGCTGTCTACTAATAATAATTTTGGACGCAAGTAGTATACACCGTCCGTGATGGCCTTCACATTTGGTGGGTAATGCCAGATAGCATAGACGGAAATCCAGTAAAATTTCAGAGGGACTAATATTTTTAACATCAATGTGAGTGGCAGGGCTTCGAACACTTACAACTTAAAAACTTTTTTTTTTGGCGAGGAGGGCAAGCCTCCATAAGTCCCCCAATCACTGCCAATGTCAGATATATGTAGATAGGTATACCAAAATACTATTGTTTATAACTTTAAACCTAGATATGGCCAAACAAAAAGTTAGGTTTAGTTTTTCATTTACAACTCGTGCAGTCGTGCAGAATGCTGTAAAATGTACCAGTAATAAATCCTCAGTATTTTAAATTTCTAACATCGTCACTGTAAACTTGAAACTAAAGAATAAATTGTTCACAAAACTGAAACCTAAATTTCCTATCAGTTTCACAGCCATTGTTATTGCACTTTGTACAATAATTACCTATAAATTGTACCAACTTTGTTCCTGGAAATTCACACAGAAAGCTCAAACGGATGATAATGAAATATTATAATTAAACACACAACAAAGGCGAATCATTAATAAACTTCCTGATACCAACAAGTCCTTTTATCCTTATACCCTTTTAGTCCTTTTATGCCTGTAGATAGATTGTATAATTTTCTAAAAAAAAAAAAATATTACATCTTATAAGAGGTACCTACCTACATTTTACTGGTGAAATACAGGCAAAGGTACAGCTAGATAAATAAGCTACATTCTAATTCAGTGGCATATTTAAGGGGAGATCAACAGAAGCGTCAATACCCTGTGGTCTGCAGCGACATAATTTTCTTAATAATCATTTCAAAAAATGCATTAAAATTTATTTTTTAGGATTAAACATGTAACATTTTGAGTTGTTTTTAAATGAGAACTGGCCGATATGATTATCTGATGCTAACTACACAGTTGTTATTAATTAACATATAAATAAACATATCTGTACAGAATGGTTTCAAAGCTGATTTGCTGTTGAAAGACATGAGATTGGGTGAGTCACTTGCGAAGGAAGCGCACACACAGACATCCTTAACTTGCCTCACTGTGGACATATACACACGTATATCACAGATGGGATGGGGTGATAAGGATTTTTCGATCGTCTACAAATACCTCAAGGAACAGCAGTCATTATCCATTCCTGAAGACTTCAAAGTTAAGAGTACAAAAGTATAAGAATAATTAATAATGTGGCATAAACATCATATTGTTACAATACATTCATACACATAACATTGATTTATTTGTTGTTGCTTTATATATATATATTTTTTTTTGTACATACATATTACAAATAAAAACATAATTACGACCTACTAGTTAAAATATTTGTTCACAATTGTACATAAAAAAAAACATATATAAAGAAGAAAATAAGATGCAAAAGTTGCCACGTTCCAATATATTTACATAATTATGGAAGAGTACACTTAAACAATATAAAAAAATAAATAATAGTAATAAATGATGTTAAGTAATGATAAAAAAAATGTATATATAATTACAGTCGCAATTGGAATGTGCAACTGCTAATAAACAAAACATTTGTGTTTCTTGTATTATCATTAAAATAAATTTAAGAAATTACATAATATAATATTAATTCAACAAAAGTACGAATAGTTCACTAAAATTGAGGTTCACAGTATGATAAGTCTTGAGAAATTATTGGATAAGAAAAAAAAATTGTATAATGCTTCGGACTTACAACATTTTAAATATGCACATTGTAGTATACACATTATTAAAATTCCTAAATTAATAAATTATTATAAACCATTGTTTTTAATTTCAAAAAAAGTTATCAATAACACCACAACTATGCTCTACTAAGCTTTTTAGCAGCCTCGTACTCAAGTACAATTGAGTATTGCTCAAACTTACCAGTTGGTTGTTAAAATATATTATAAATAATTATATAATAACACCAATAATCATAAGTGAATAACTATTTTTTTATTTTTTTTTTCATTTTTATTATTAATTAATTACTTTTAATTCTCTTCTCACTAATCTGTGCACCTGTTTAAGTCTCTTATCTGAAACAATATAAATGAAAATTTAATTTTTTTGACGGTTAATGCGAAATAAAATATTATTTCAAACATAATATTATATTTTATCTGGTCAGCCTGTTGTTCATAGTAACAACAATATTTAACACATTGCAT
This sequence comes from Pentalonia nigronervosa, assembly GCA_014851325.1. NCBI lineage: Eukaryota > Metazoa > Arthropoda > Insecta > Hemiptera > Aphididae > Pentalonia > Pentalonia nigronervosa. Next base: position 102,452 of record JACXSJ010000830.1, on the reverse strand, counting down.
AAATGTGTACTAATTTAACTGTTTTTTGATGTTATACATTTATTTTCTCATATACAAAACAGACTTTTTTAAAATTGAAACGTATCTGATGAGAACATTTCAACAATATTTAATCAAATTTTTTATGAGATAAACACATTTTTAATATTGTGCATGTGTTACACACAAAATATTAATTTGTTTTTTTATTAAATGATAATGTTATTTGCAAATAGTATTATGAATAATAATTAAAATTGATAATTAATTTCATTAAGAAAACATCAGTTATATTAAAAGAAATCTAAATTTGGTAGTTCTATTATGAACAGTTCAAACACATTAATTTAGGACATTGAATTCATTCAACAAAGGTATAACCACAAATAAAAAATATTTACAACATTTCAAAGGTTTTCCTAAAAATAAAATTATTGAAACTATTGTAAAATAAATATAACACAGGCTTACAACAATTAAAAGCTTATCGATTCATATATTTCTGTATAATCCATTTAGATTTTTAGACCAACTAACAATCAATTTCTAGTAAATAACAATTTAATTATATATATATATATATATATTCAAGAATGGGCATTAACAAGTTAAAAGTTAAAGTTAAGTTACATAGCAAATTACTTTCTTATAAAAAGTAACTTCCAACTTAACAAGTTAAATTATTTTCCATGATATGCAGTTATTAAACAGTTAATTAAATTTAAAGTCATGTTAAGTTAATATTTTTTTATAGAAAAAAAAAACAGAAATATTATTTATAATGTTATTTGTAATTATTATAGATACTTAATTTTAGAATGTCAGTGTTGAATGTACTATTTCTGGACTTCAATAACAATCAAAGGAATATAAATAAAAATTAAAAACAACTCTAAATACATCTCCATAGAAAATTACAATCTCCTTTAAACAAATTAATTTCAAGTCTCTTAATAGTAATATTACCAGATAACCCAATTCCTACATATAAAAGTTTGGACGTTAATGTTTAGATCTCTTTAAAAATTAATCTAAATAATTGATACACTCTGCTAATAGCAAAAGTAACTTAACTTACCCGGCCTTGTATTAATATATAACTATATTTTTTTTAATTATTTAATATTTATTAACAGTACCTAAACAAATACAAATACTGATCTAAAAAAACTCCATATGTATTTATATTAATATTAAATTAGGTTCTTACACAAATTTACCATTATTTTGTTTTAATAGACAGGCATTGTTAACATTTAATACCAATAATTACCATTACACGTTGTATACAGTAAGTTACATAATAGTTAATATTAATAATTTATATTCATATTGTTTGTATTAAACAATTAATCATGAAGTTAATAAAAATAATCATTATCCTGTTATACAGTAGAAATAACTAAAATTAAATTTGTCAAGTAAACAACCAATTTCCATTTAAGCTGTAAAATCAATACATTTTTACAATTATTTGAGTTAATTGATATAAAAATAAACACTATTCAAATAATTTAACCATACTTGAGATAAACTGTGAAGTCAATAATGCTATCATGCATCAAGAATAAATTAAAGTATCAAACAAAAGATAGTAGTTGAAATTTAAGACAAGTATGAATTGGTCAAACATTAAGTTAGGTTTAAATAAATTGTAAGAGTATTATTTACAGATATTAACATTTAAAATATATTGTTGTTTTTGAATTAAAAATAAGTCAAATAAATAAGAATATTTTATTAAAAAATAATGGTAACAGCATAAAATTTGATTTCTATTTGATTTAACATTCGGAATGTTAATGTGATTTGAATAAAAAATATACAAGTATACATTTAATTTCCATAAATAAAAATAACTAAATTAATATTAAAAATATCTGATAACTTAAACTTTTTGTATTAAAAATAAAAATGTACTAAAATTATTAGTCAACCTAAGTAAAATATGTATAACAAAAATTAAAAATAATAGGTTGTAAAATCTATGGCTATCACATTACACATTTGCTTCGAATTTATAATTTAAAACTATATTTGGTTTGTTCTATTTAAACTTCAAAACTCAACAAATAAAAAATTAGTAAATAAGATTTTAACCAAGGTAAATTGTATGTTATTACAGTTCTATATATAATAATGCTTAAACTGTAAAATACTGTTTAGTTTCAAAAGTTACTAATTATAAGTTTAATCATAATCTTATCACATATTAATCATTAAGTGATCATAATAAACATTTAATTCAATTTTATTTGTCATTTAATTTTTTTTTCTTAATCCGAATATTATTTTTAATTTAATTTATTGATGAGAATAAATTTATTAAATAACTTAAATTAAGTTTTTGTTTAAAAGTTGAATTTATTAACTATGTGTTTTTACAATTAAATATTTATTACTGAATTTTTGATGCACTTATAGTAAATACTATGCATTATTTTGACTACAAGTCATAAAAGTTGTATATAATTATAAAATGTATTTAAACTTTATTTAAACTATTTATCACAAATGTTTAGTAAATTATAATAAAGATTCGGGAAGATAGGATTTCAAATATAAATTAATTAACTAATAGTATTTTTTTAAAAAATTACCTAAGTTTATTTATTTAGTAATAATTATCTTTTATTCATAAGATTACCTTAGTTATGTTAATATCTTGGATTTGCTATGAGCTGGAAAAAGGAGGTATTGGTAAGTCTGCTAGTAGTGAAGCAGGATCCAAAATATTGGCCATGTGTGACTGTGACAATCTTTCAAGCGATCTGACATCCATGTCAACAGCCTCCAGCGCTCTTTCTAATTCTTCAGTTTCTTCGCGAGAAGGTACATACTGTCCATTTTTATCAACTTTAAAGAGAAAATATAAAATTATAGGTAAATCAGCATAATTAATTATACATTTATTTTTCATAAATACTTACCAGTAAAGAGATCGTTGAATGCATCTACAGGTATTTGACTGAACACGCTTGTAATATCATCATGATCATCTAATAGCCGTGATGCATGACTTGCTAAATCATTTGCATCTAAACCAGCAAGTACTTCGTCACCAACTTCTACCTCGTGTGTAATAATATTACTACCAACTGTTAAATATAATTCATTATTATTTTTTATGATTTAAAAAAAATTCAAATCATAAAGCAAGAAAGAATGGACTCTAAGTGAGCATCATCACTGATTTAATTGTGGCTCAGGAGAGACATATATTCAAGAGGAAATAATAATAAAAACTTCTAAACTCTATCTTAATACATAAATAATGTTTGATGTATATGTATTACAATGCCAACAATATTTTTCACTGGAACTTGTTTCTCCAAAGTCACAAACTATAATGAGCCTGGTTAATAATTTCCAGTCCATTCTATCATAATAGGTAGTTTAAATTAATCTTTACCAGGATGTAAATAAATATCAGGATTGGCAACAGATGAGTAAAGTGATGTAACATCACAACTGATATTTTGAGGCAGATCGTTAGTGCACGTAATTGGCTCAATAGTATTAGGTACGATTGTCTCCGTATATGGTGGAGGCTCAAGAGGGAATTTAGGCAGTTGCTTTTTCTTTTTACTACGCTTTGACAGCTTGTTAAATGGAGTATTCTTTGGCCTTTTACGTGGTTTAGGCTTGACAACAGGTACTTCCTCAGGCTAAAATTATTTTCAAAATAATTTAATGTTAACTAATTAATGACTAGGATTTATGGTTATTTCCAACTTACCAAAATTATTGTATTTTTAGAGTATAAATGATCAAAGCACAAAGGCTGATCACGAATATTAAACACAGCATTGGTACACGGACCTTGATCAGTTCGTGCAGAACAATGTTCAAAAAGGAGTTGGTCAACATTTCGTAAAATATGTCTAAAACAATGACGAGTGCACGGTATAGCAGTATAGTGGCATCTTTCTAAACAACATTTTTGCTGTACCATAGACACACCATCAATACTAAAAAATAAAAAGCAAAATCAATTATTTTGTTGAAAATCTATTAATATTTTAATATTAATTTGTCAAAATAATAATTAACAATGTATTTACATATTTAAAATAAAAAAAAATAATTTAATGATTATTATTAACCTTTTAAATGTAGGTTTAAAATCAGACTCTTGGCATACTAATTGGTTGATACAAATAGAATCATGTCGTATAGCGCTTGTCATTGCTAATACTAAATCAGGAGATGGTGAGTTATCAGGAAGATTAGATATTTGATGAAACCTTCGCCGAAGTATCGATCGCAAGTTGTTCACTTTAGCATCTCGATCTAAAGGATCAATTTGATCGGAAGGTAACCAAAATCTTTGATACGGTGCATCCTCTAACTCTAAATTCAATGGATCATCAGTGTCCTCATCATCAGATGATACTAAATCTATAAAAGAAAATGTATTAAAATTTTTAATTAATTAAACATAATAAATATACAACCTACATTATATTAAATAATTGACTTACCTAAAGAATAAAGGTTTTCTCTCAATTTAGCTTCTTTTTCACATTCTTTTAGTATCCTCTGCAACGTTTCATGCCTGGTTCCACAATCTTTTTGCCAATTACTCAACTTAGCATGTTTTCTTTTAGGCGGAATAGTAATTATATTGCAGCTTAGCTGGTTTTTATCATTTATATTTAAAGGATCTATTTTATCAGGTTTTTTATTTCCACCAGATACACTTTTCTCAGCCTTCATTTTATTTCTTTTTTTGGGTTTCGTCTTTTTTGGAGACGATTCAAATACGGTGGACAAATGATCATCAACTTTTTCTGGGACATCAACAGGAGGAGGTTTTGGAGATGTAGTATTAGACAATAGTTCTTTAGACTTCAAAGCATCATCTTTGAGATTTGGTCTATTTACCTCAGGATCAACAGCCGTATTATTCTTTACTAATTCAACTGGCTTAATGACTTGATTTTTAGTTTTAACATTAATTTTAGGCAATTTAAGCACAGGTGGCCTAACTTTTGTAGGAGTAATAAACCGGTTTTTTAATACAGTTTCAATTTTTTCCTTTTTACACCCCTTGCGGTCCTTTTTTGACGTGCGCCCAGACATTTGGACATGTCCATTACACTTAACTCCCCCGTCATATGTACCAATTGAAAACATGTCCCGGGAAAATACATTCTGCATCGCTTTAACTGTTTAATTATATTGTTGGTCAACACATTCCGCCGCCTGTAAATCAACGATGACAAAATTAATAAATACAGCCACTTTGATTAGCAACATGGTAATGAGTGGTGACACAAAACCATAGACGTTTGAAATGTGCTGCTTGAAACAGTATCGATTACAGTTGAACGCTCGGGCTGTTGACACAAATTTGATGATAGTAATAGGTAGTCACGTCAGTCCAAAAATCAACAAATAGTGAATATTTTATTTTTACTCACCAATTCTATGGTCGCAATCGAACGAGATCTGTGGTGCGTGCCAACTTCCTTCGCTGACCACTATAACGATGACAACGAAGTCGATGACAAAAACAAAAACAAAGGCGAATACTGTTGGTACAGTCCGGTGTTGGTGAGGCGCGAATGGTACACGGACATCGGTCGCACGCCAAACGTCAGGCGTCCAGGAGAAATCCGGGGGGGCGCCGATGGTCAGGAGAAAATAATTGATAAATAATAACGAAAATCACTAAAGATATTTTAACCGACTAACGATAATACCGTGTACACTTATATATATAATAATAATAAAATGTAATAACCGTATATATGTGTTTGTGTGTGTGTGTATAACGAGTAATTTATTATTATTATTACTTTTTCATTTTATTCTTTTTATCAATAAAGCAAAACACTGATATCGACAAACGTAAACAAAGCGCGGTATCAGCGAAGCGTACGAATACCGTCGGCGGTTTTGCGATATTCGACCGATGCTTCGGCACCGGGCCACCGTCCTCCACTGACAGTAACTTGGTTACGACTTACGGCAACCACCGCGCATCGGCGCGCAACGGTCGAGGCGCACCAATGGGTTGGCGGCACTGGCGGTTAGGTCGAGATTGTGCGCGGGTAATTGCTTAACATTCACCACGATGTAGAGTGAAGATAACTTGAAATCTTAAATTTTTCCGATGATTAAATCTTCTCAAATTTCTAAGTTCTATGCATCGTGCTGCTCACTACATTCACCAATCACCACTGTTTACTGAAATACTCGGCGCTCACCTGTCACTAATCGTTAAAATGATTCACGTCTAAGGCATATTAATCATGATGGCATAAATAAGTTAGTTGTATCATGACACTAACGATAATAATGTAATATTTATTGTGCGAATTGCCACTATGGCACCGTTGCGTTTTGCGTACTGCGTTCACGCTTTCACAGCAAGTTCACAAGTCATAACACTCGCCATGAAATCAAAATTGTGAAGTGTCGACAGTAGTGTAATGTATTACTGTGTTTAGTGTAAAGGTACTATTCAATATTCAAGTTTTCATTATCACAGTTGTCCGTGCTTAAAATTGGACAATATTGCCAATATTGATATAATACAGCACGTGATCAACCGGTACGTTTCTACATTTCTAATATAGTATCCAGAAAAATTTTAACAAAATAAATAAAACAGTCTTTTATTATCTTATAAAAAGTACCTATAGTAAAATATTTAAAATGTATCGAACGTACGATAAATCTTGTAGTTAAAAGTTAATTTTTTGCTTCACAACACAACATTCATTTTATTGACCTGGGTAATAAACACTAAACTTGACTTGTTTGTTGGAGACTTAAGTATGTTATGCTGTCCGTTCTCGTAAATATACTACGACAAAAATAAAAACTCACTTTGTTATAACCATTAATTGTTATCGTCGCGATATTTCCTTTAGATGAATGTAATAACTATTTGGAGAAAGGACCACAGAATAGAGAAAATCTATTCTGTAGACTGTAATACGACGTTTTAAAATAAAAACGCCAGGTCAGGTTAAGAGCAATTTTGAAATGAAAAAAATTTTATATCAACTTTATATTTTATTATTATGAATAGCCTTTAATTGTGTTTATCATATTTTTATTTTTTTTAATAAGTGCAATACATTACTGTTATATTAGTGCATACATTTTGAACATTTTCATACATCCCCGTAGTATCCCTAAAGAAATTGCCCAGATGTAGTGGACCGTATATTTAAAATAGCATTATGCCGGATCCCGGCAAAGAGTGATTTTTGTTGTTTCCAAAAACTATTGATTGTCCAGTTTGTTTTTGGAAAAACTCTAATTTATGTTTTTTCTCGCCATGTGTACTATAACACCTAATAATTAATAATTCTTTAAATAAAACAATTTCACTAGTTGCTTTATGATCACCTAACCACAGTTCATGGTACGATTAAGTAGATGAATATAATGTAATTACTTATTTGTTACATTAATGTAATAACGTGTTTTTTTATAGGGTTGACCTCATAATTTACATGAAAATGGTAGTAAATACCTATCTTGTTGCGTTTATTCAATTAGTGATCTCATAGACAGTATTAAAATGTTAGAAACTCGGTACCTCATAGTTACAACTTGTAAACTGTATCATTTAGAATTTTTTTTAGTACTTTTGTGCTATTTATAGGCATATTTTCTAAAAAAAAGAAAATGTTTGATTTGCATTAGATTTATTTTATTGTAAGGGTCGAGAAACTAAGTTTGAAAATATAATACATCACACATGATTCCTCTCAAACTAGTATACTATAATTTAAAAAAAGTTTAGTGTAGACCAAATTTTTTTTTTAGAAATAAAGTTCAAATTTTGGCAATGGCTATTCTTCATATGTAAAATAATGATTTCTCTTCAAAACAATTTTTATAAGTTTGTTGTAATTCAAAAATTATTAATCATAGAAACTTGAAACATTTCACTATTACTTAATAAAAAAAAATTAATATAATTTTCAATGAATAATGACATTTCCAACTTTTTATGGCTATTTGAATTTTTTTTTTCTTTAAAATAATGATAAAACAATTTTGTGCTCAACCAAAAAGCTAAATTTTTTTATTAACATTCATATTTTATAAAAATCATGAGAACTTCTAAATTATTTTTAGTTAAAAATGTATACAACTTTAAATTGTAATAGCTGTTTTTACAATTGTATGAGTAATTATTCTAACAAAAACATAAAAATGTTAATTAACAAATTTAGTTATTTTGTTTAAAAATATTTGTAGGGACTTGAAATTTTTTTTCAATTACATAAAATAATTGACTATACCAAAAACCTATTCACTCTGTTCTAAATGTACATTGATATATTCAATATTGACTTTGAAGAATAACTGATACTTTATTAAATAATATATGCAATCATTAATTGTTGGAAAAAGTTAGTTCAACTCCACTAATAGTAATAGAAATTTAAAACAAAAAGGGGGGAAGAATTAAGACCTGCCCTGCTGTACAGTTCGTGTCAAGTGTACCTTATCATTGCATATGAAGACCAATTCTGAGCAAACTGTCAGCATATATTATCAAGAATATTTAATTACATGTTTATATTGCTTTAATTGTACTAATTTGTTTTACTATTAGTAATACAATAGGTTGAATTATTTTTACCAAAACAATAAATTTATTATATTAGTTTATATTTTAATTGAAATTATAAAGAATAAAAATTAATTTTAATATCTTAATTACTGATCACCGATGATTAAAAAAAATTCAAAATATAATTATATAATCAATAATTTCTTAAAAACATTAAAAGGACTTGATATCCCCTGTGTTGTGTCCGTCTTACAATGATTTATTTTATTGAAGCCCTTTGGCATAGACAGAAAAATAAAAAATGAAAATAAAGAATAAAATTTTTTTTATGGTTTTATTATTCAACGCATATTCATATTGTTATTGTACATTAAAATATCGGAGCCAGGATCTTAGTAAGCTTTCTTTCTGAAAGAACAACCTGAAACAAAGTAATTTAAAATTAAAATAAGATAAATCTAATAAAATAATTAATCTATATATTTCAAAATATTAAAAATTGAAAATATCAGTTTATTAGTTTTACAATTCATTTTTTTTAAGAACGACACAAATAATTTAACTTATTTATAGAGTGGTAATAGGGCCATTGCCCAGAAGCAAGACATTTGAGACCTCAACCAATATCAGCAAAAGCGATACTCTTATTTGAAATAAAGTATATATTGTATTAATTAGAAGTACATTACAAGCATATTCAGTGGGGTCAATTAATAATAAAAATAAAATTATATTTTATAAAAATTAATAATTAATCTTGTGTTTAAATGAGCTTTTAGTTTTATAACTTTCATTAAAAATAATATTGTGCTTAAATTTTATATGAAGGCATTTTAATTTATCTAAAATATAATATATTGCCCAGATATATTATAGTAAAATACTGAGATGAAATAAACATTTTAAATAAAAATTATAGATAATTTTATAAAAGTACCAATCATATAATATTTAACTTTAAGTGAAAATATAATGCTTAATTCCTCACTGAAGATATATAAATGTTAGGTTATTAATATTAAGTTTTCTATAACAAAAAAGAATCATAATATTGTATTCATGTTTAATTAACTAATATTTTACAATTTATTCAATAAGCAATCAATTTAAAAAGTTTAAAGATAATCATAACCTACCCATCAAAAACAACTACTTAGATCTTTAATCATAAATTAATGAATACTATTGTCTATTCAAAAAATATTTAATAATATAATAAATCTTTAAAGAAATAGACTGATAGCAGAGGAAATGTCTCAGGGGACCAACATTTTTAGAAAAACACAGGAAACAATTTAATCCATCTTTATAGTTATTATAACCCATTAATAGCTCAGATCAGTAGTTCTCAACCTTTGGTACACAAAGACATTTTTGATTTGCGAAAAAGAGTAAATACATTATTAATTATACATGGATAAGTGTAAAAAATAGATTATTTTAAGTGGTATGTGGATATAAAAAGGCTGGGAACTGCAGGCTTAAATCATATACAATAGATGAATCCACAACTCAAGATTTTTATGTACATTTTAGCAACCTAATAAGTGGCCTTTAATGTGTATATGTTAATGATTAGTAGCATATTAATCCCAAAACTTTTACCCACAGATTATAAATATGTGACTAATAGATTGTGCATCCATTACTATGGACATCTACTGATGGCACTTGCTAAGCAACTCAACGCTAACATGTACATCATCAATATTATACGTAATCTATAGGCAATTAGGCCATGTTAGTTCCATCCAATGTAAATAATCTATAAGATAATGAGAAGATAATATATAATTTTAACTTTTTTAGAAAGATAAAGCATATACTTTAGACCTTATCATATGCTATCCTATATAGATATTGGCTATATTTTGCGAGCTAAAATGGCACAACGCAACCTATGGTATAAGCATGGTTGTATAAGGGAACTTGTAGGAAATGTTCCATTATACCTAAATAAACCCATGGAATAAGCTTAACTACAAATAACAAAAAAAAAACTTAAATGTATTAATAAATGTTCTTAATAATTCATATAATTAAAGTAATAATATAAACCTAACCTTACCTATCAAATACTTTGTTAACTAAATATCAATATTAAATTTCTTATCGGCTTAAAGCAAAAACACACTAATGGCAAAGCAGCAATATTTGATTAAAGCATTTTTAGTTTTAAAAACTGTATTTAATACTGTTAGTAAATTTTGAAAAAACTAAAAAAAAAACAGATTTTAAATAATTTGATGTTTAATGCCTTTACAAAAATTATACTTTAAGCTTATAAACAAGATGGCATAATAAAAAGAAAAAAATCGAGATTCCACCTATAGACTATAGTGATAGTTGCTTTAAGCTATTACCAACAGCATCATATATAAAATATCTACTTTAAATTTGAAACTTTAAAACATACCTTCTGTTAATCTAGCTCGTCCTCCAGTGGGCTGACATAAAATTGTGGAACATCCGGTACATATAACTACGCTCTGAGCGTGACTGAATACAGTTGTAATTTTATAACATCCCGGGCATTTGACATCCATAAAAAAAGAATTTGGGTGTTGGACAAGTCGCTTTAACTTGTGTTTCCTGCGTTCTTCGATAGCGGTAGGATGAAGCAAATCTTTAGCTAACTATAAAACAATAGAGAATAAAATATATTCATTTAATGTTATAACAAGTGGTATTCAGTATAATACTTACAGGCATATTGTCTTATTTGACTTTGTTAGAGATAAACGCAAAAGATTTATCTGAAAAAAAATTAAACAAATTAGTTCATATTTATTTGTTTCATGTTGAAAAAAAATCGAGGACGTAGGTAGTACACGTATACTGTGTATAAATCCTACCACTGTGTACGATTATTGGTAGTCTCGAGTAAACAAGTAGACCGAGTATAATGAAAATTCGCCAACGACAATTTACATTCCAAAGTACCTAGTGATCGACAATGATATTATGTTTACTTTTAATTTTGACACACACAATTTGAAAACCACGAGCACCATAACCTAAAGACGGCTCCGTACGAACATGGTTCTGATAAGCCGAGTTTTGGTTGGCGAAGTTGGCGTTGCTAAAAAATACTCGGAATAATATTCATGGGGAATTCAACGAACAACGTCCGTTGACTAGTAATTAAGGGCTAAGGGCGAGAAAATATATAAACTTCACTTACCAGTCACCAAAAAAATTGGTCTTGAAACACGTTTTCATGTGTGGACAGACCGAAACGTTAACAGAGAGAGAATGATGGTGAGGACGGAAAGTAGCCGACGCCGTAATCATGGATTAAAAAAACTACGCATGGCCCCACGGTGGTCTAAAAAGAAAAAAAATACTTGCCATCGAATATTATAATCACGGACCACGGTATAGAAATAACCTGTTATCTTTTACACCGCCCATGGACCGTGGTCTATGTAATAGATAAGAAAATTTGATTCATGGTGTATACCACGATTGCACGGCATAGTTTAGTCTGATAAGACTTCCATCATAAAATTCATAGATCCACGGTCCTAGAAGACATTTTCTAAAGCCGGGTACACACTTGCAATATTTGTACGTAACCGTAACGCCATTCCATTTTTCACAACTTTTTCAGAACTTGGAACAAACTACCAATCCACTTGGAGTACTTAAAATGTACCGAAATTTGTCCCTACATTTATTGCCTATTATTATTCTTAAATCATTTTTATTTAAATATTATAATAAAGATATCAACTGTCTTTTATAATTTAAATACTAAGTCGTTGCTTTTGGGGATTTTTTTCCAAGATTTTTTTTTATGATTACTTCTGTATAAATGTAAATTTATTAGCGTAACTCTTTAAGATGTTCACTATAGGTACTGTCTTAATGCTGATAAATAACCGTCAATATAGACTATAATATATAGTATATAGTAGCAAGATACTTAAACAATAACGTCGATCATTTTTATCACAACATCAAAAATATGTCCACAATTAATAAATTATATTTGTACAATTTTGTCGATAATTCGTATATCATCTTTTGGGTTGCGTATGCAACTCGGATAGGTTTTATTGGTCTACAATTAAGAAACGTTGGTCTAGAAGGATCACTGTAATGCAGTGTTTCCCAAACTGGGAGGCGCGACCACCTTAGAGGGACATATACACATCGATGGGGAGACTCCACCAAGCAGTCATCACGAAATAATATTTGTATTTATTAAATTATTTTAATTTTACAATTGTTTTTATGTCTTACAAAATATTGTATAGTTTATTTGTAAAGTATACAAAAAAAGGTGATCATTTTTTTTCAATTTATAAGTGGGGGCATGAGGTTTTTGAAATTCTACAAAGGGTGCGTGGAATAGTAGAGGTTGGAAACCACTACTGCAATAAATGTGTTAAATTTTAATTCAATGATATAAAATTAATGTACCTACTACCTATACAAAAAACGATTCTGAGAGAAGACGGTCTGTCAGTTTAAACTAGTATATTTTATGATATATTATTATTGCTATTAAAGTAATTTATTTTACTATTATACATTAGTAATGTAGTAGGTTGAATTAATTTTTTTCTGAAAAAAATGCATTTAAAAAAGTCAGTGTGTGTATAAATTAATAATACACTTTAAATGTTGCAAGTACTCTCGAATAATATTTTTAAATTTTAATAAAATAGCTAAAACCATTATTCTTTGTTTAAATACCTATAAAAAAAACTGTGTTAATATATTTTTAGGATGTTTAATGACTGTATGGACTACTTATAAGAAACATTGTTCTTGAATACTCAAACCTTCGCTAGAAAAATTGAACATTTAATAATACATTTTAACTTGGTAGGTACAAAATAATTTTCAAATTTTCGAGAGTTTTGATGAATTTTGTCAAAATTGGAACTTAAAATGCTATTTTGCTTTATTTTTCTAATTCCAATAAAAATAATTTATAACGATATATATCATAAATATGTTTAGATATATGTATATTTGGACAAAATAGGTGCCTTGCTCTCTCGTGCTAGGTATTTAAAAAAGTAAATAATATACGAGCAGATATATACATATGCATATATATATATATATATACTCGTATACATCAACTAGATGTTCAAAATTGAATATATAGGTAAAGCTAAACTATTAAAAACGAATCATATAAAATAATATCTAGCTGTTTCAATTTAAAATTGTCAATGTAAAATATTTTTATCTTCATCAAACCGTATGAAATGTTCTATAAAAAATTTACTTGATAAAATGTATCAATTTATTAAGTATAATATACTGAAACAGTGAATCGTTGTGCAAGCGTTCAGAATAATAATAGTTTCATTGCGTGAATCTTTGTGAAAGTTGAATTTTGCACTACCTGAAAGATACGATTATAGCCGAGATCAATATTGAGAGGAGTTTGAAATATAGTGCGGTCACAATAATGCAGGATAATAATATATACATAGTATATACGATGTACCAATAATATGACTTTTGCTGCATAGTAGAGTAGAAGTATAATATATGTCTGGAGGTATAAACCTTATACCCATATACCAACATACCTACGTGACTAACTCGACTAATTATAGCTAATTTATGTCAGAATAGAAATTATTCACTTTATTACGAAAATATAAACATTTCTACAATTGCACATTGTTCTTTGTACGTGTACAAATTTATTTACTAGCTATATTCATTAGTTTTCAAATAATTTTGCTTTCAAAAACGGTCGCGAAAGTATAATTCAAATAAATCGAATTAATAAAAGGTTCAACAAACTCGAACTATTTACGCTTAGGAAGTATATGAATAAAGTATATCTAAATATCAATAGAATAGTATTTATAATATTTTAAACTTATAAAATACTTAACACTAATATGTCAGGCCGACAGCGTAAACACGATTTTAAGCGAAACACAAACTTTGTGGTTGATTTATAAATTCATATTTTCATATTAAAGGTGCATTTAATGTTTTTAAAGATAAAGCGTTTTTAAGCATAGAAAAAACTGCGAATTGCGTGATTAAATGCTAGAAAATTCACTAACCACTTAATACAATCCATAAAGGATTTATTTGCCGCACAAATATAAAACGGAGAACGAAATCCAATATATCTTATTGCCTAACAATATAATATACAGGTAATTATAATTACTCGAGTAGGTATAACAACGAGTGTTGTTCGTTATTATTTTTTAAATAGTTTGTGTAATTTTTTTGAAACAATTCTTTTCTTAGTCTTACAATTGTAGTATTACATTATGGTAAATTTCCATTAAGTAGAATCAATTTTTAGTTGTAAGCTTTAATATTAGAGTAAGTATCTAGTAGCAGTGGTACAAAATTAATGAAGAAATTGAGGTTGTTGAAGCCTCTTATTTTTTAAGTTAGTCTACAAATATCATAAATTATGAAGGTTCCAATCAAAACTGGACAACTTAACTAGTTTTTTTAACTCGTTAAGTTAATATAAAAAAAATTTTAATTAAGTTTAAAGTTAAAAGTTACTTTTCTTTTTTATTTAACTCGTTAAAAGTTAAAAGTTAATTTGAAAAAAAGTAACTTAATTTAGTTAAAGATAAGTTACTTTTTTCATATAAAATTAATTATCATACTTTTTTATTAAAGCTTAACAAATAACATAATATAATGGAGGTCTTACTATTTTTTTAAAAATGTATGTAATTGTATTAATTACAGTAGGTACTTACATACTTCAATCAATTATAAAATTCAACAAAACCCTATGATTACTCCTATAGTCCTACAACGTTTTTGTTTAATAATAATATTATATAAACAGATTTTCTGTGAATTAGCAATTAAAATATTATAATTTATTGCTTATAACAACTTACTACTATACAGTATATATTATAAATTATATAAAATCTTCGTTATTTACTTATAACTAAGTACTTATTACGTTATTTTAACATCTATTGAAATCTCAAATACATAAATAATTCGAAGCACTTGTGACAGTTTACAATTTAGAACTTATTTAGAATATAGAATAAAATAACACAAATAGTATTTAATTTTTGAGACAATTATTATTTTATATATATATATATATATATATATATAAATAAGTTATAAAAATTAAAATATAATTTTAAATCTATGAAATTTATATTAGGAAAAATAAATTAATTAACTCAGTAAGTTAGAAGTTACTTATGAAAATAAAAGTAACTCGTTAAAAGTAACTTAATTTTTTAATTCGTTAATGCCCAGCCTTGGTGCCAATTTTAAAACTGTGGGTACTAATCACCCTTAAGATCCTCGTCCTCCAATTGAGACCATGAGTATAGTAATATGTGTTATTAGCATACATATTTATTATTGTTATGTATTAACTTAAAGGTAAGAACATTATCTGTATTTTAAAGATATTTTAATTTTTAAGCGAAATGTATATTATTATAGTTTAAAAATGCTCATAACTCGTGTAAAATTCAAATATCGTAAAAATATCAAAGAGCATATAAGATAATATTCTTACTATTACATTTGATGACACGACAATTCACTCTAATATTTACTCAACATAAAATTGGTTATGCTGAAATAAAATTTATTCTGGACAACACTATATGATATACGTCTTTACATACTTTAGGGGATGCCTCCTGACCACCCTCAAACCACGGAACTGGCTATGTTAAATATTTATAAGACAAAGAAATCATATAGGGTGAGACGGCTTTTTAACACTTACTAAAAAAAACTTAACCTATACTGTCATTCTGGGTTAGACCCTACGACTATTGATTAGAAATTTACGTTATACTCGAACTACTCGTATAATATACAGAGTGTAACAGAAATATTTGTTCTTATCAGTATTAAATTATATATATATATATATATATATATATTATATAAATTATTGGCAATAAACTATCATATATATATATATATATATATATATATATATATATAACCTAAATTATTAAAAATCTAAATTAAAAAATTGACTACAATAAAAATTATTACATAGATATATAAATTGATAGATACTTAATTACATTAGCAGTTCTTTCTGTTTTACTCGATTTCTTATTATATTGTAATGATTTATAATCAAGCAAGTACACAGAGTCAGTTTCGTGAGGGGGATAGGCAGGATTAAATCCACCCACCCTTACACGTTTGAAATGTATCATATTTTTGCTGCTCATAGTTATATTATATAATATATTCATCATTTATATAAAATTGTTACTATTGGTGCTTATTTGTGAAATAAAGCACTCGACATGAGATCATCTCTACCTATAACCTATATGTATGATTTTTGGCGATATCTGCAGACCACCGTGAAAATATAATTTAAATGTTATAAAAACTATATCATCCATCAATGTATTGTATGTATGTATTATTATTATTATTAAAGTACTGAATTTTACCGTTAAAATACCAGAAAAAACATCGTTTGACACAAATACACAAAACAATTGTGTTATTTGTAGTACATAGGTAATATTATATATATATGTATTAATAATTATATACTTATAAATACACCTGTCACCTACTAACTTTAATATAGCACGCGTACTCGTATAGACGACACCGTTGTAAAACGAACAACCGCACGCCTCATTAAATACGTATTTTTGTATAATATTATTTGTGTGTACATTTTACAGTTGTTGTAGATATACGCAAAATGACTTACGACCAAACTATGATGCATGATTATATTATGATTTATAATAAAATGCCATACGTTACGTCGACACACTTTATTCACGTTATTGTTATTTGTTTCACAGAATTTGCAATTCTGCAATTCGTATTTGTTTTCTCATCAGAGTAACTGAGTAACATATATATATGTACCTTCAAGTATATGTAGTGTACACGGATTAAAAGAAACCCAATTTTCCAAATAATAAATACGAATGGTTTTCATCAAGAATAGGGTTTTTTTTTTAAAGGAATGAACCATAAAACAAAATATTACAATATTTAATGAAACATGTTCAAAAACCAGGAAAGTTGCTCTGCTATATGTTAGTGCGGAAGGTTGTCAAGTGCTTCAGTCGTCATTAAATAAGTCACTGTTATGGATGTGTTAAATTTGAATTCAGTCAATTCGGTAAAATCATTGTAGACGAAAAACGATTTACATACATTTTTAACTACCCCTCTTTTGAGACAGTCCTAAGTTTGGATGAATTTGAAAGGAATTTGTGTTGTTAAAAACTTTGAGCCGTTTGGGAATTTACGTATTTTGTACAACTCGAGCTGTTTGGGAAAAACGGGAGGCAAATGGGCTATAGCGCCATAAATATATTATAAAATATTCTCAAAAATGTAAGCTGACAGACGATCTCCGTTTGGAATCGTTTTCCTATACAATGATTTACTATTGAATTCGTATTTAATTCATTATGATAATTGACAACTATATAGATACAGTAGAACGACATCCATCACGGTTCTTTTCGATCGGTATCGATTTCGAGTGGACCTAATCGTTTTTCAAATTTAAAAAGACTGAGATGGTCGCGTTTTATTTCTTTCTCATTATTTACTTTTCTTTGTACACAGAAAACCATAAACAGTCGCGTTCGATTATCATAGTATAGGTATAGGTATACTATTGAGTTTATCTATATTCAATGGTAATACCTACCTACTATATTTTATATTATAACGCAAAGCAAACGTCATCGTCGACTCATATGCTGCGCCATGAACCGTACATACTGTACAATAATAATTTAATCAACACCATCCGATCTCGCACCAAAAGATCTTGGAAAAAGATTAAAATTGTGCAAACACGTTTGGCTTTGTTCGACATGGCAGTAAGTATAAGAATTGATATTATTTGTCTTTATGCTGCCCCGTGCCCATATTTTATAAGTACTAATAAAAATACCATAAAATGATAAAAAAAAAATATCGAAAAACCACAATACATATTAGGTGTATACATTGTAGTATGCATTGCAAATATTACACATCGTATACTCAAATCGCCACATAAGTCGATCTCATCGCATTTAATTGATTTTTTCGGTGTTTTTTCGTCTTTTTAGGAACGCCTGAAATCGGAATTCGGAGTGATGGCCCTCGGGCGAACACCGCGTGAATGAATCGCCCGAATATCGGAAGAACCCGTTATAAAACCACAACACCAATCATATTAAGTCTTAATATGTTATTATACATATACATATATATATATATATATATATGCGTATGTGTACATACATACATATACGCATATATTTACCGGTTTCCGTATATTCTATATATTTTTACTATATATACGTATATAATTTATGTATAATATTATATACTTGTGTGAGATTTTTCTGCGCGGCGGCATCTTCCGGATAGAACTCGTATAATATATGACGACAGGATATTATGTGTTGCGTGTGGTCCACGGGTCATAATAATATATATAATATAATATGTAATAGCGTATTATTGTAATATATTATATATTATATAGTCGTTCTTCGCCGACCGTAACTGAAGACTTAAACCACATCATCCTATACAACAACTATCATTTATATCAATACGTATTGTGTGTGGTGTATGCGTTGTGTCTATATATATATATATATATATATATATATATATATATATGTGTATGTATTTATATATATATATATATAACCGATAGGATGAGATAACGTGCCAATCGACCAATAGGCCGGGGAAAAAACATTTTATAAAATATAAACGGGATAATGTAAGGATTAAAAACCGAGTTTGTCGCGAGTAACTGTGGGACGAAATTGTGGAATTCGAGTTTCCGCTCGCAAATCGTACATGTCATAGTTATACTTATAATATATTATGATTATATACGACGCAATGTTGTCCCGCTATACGTACCTATAAAACCTAGGTGGAATGTACATTCCTTCCACCCGATTCGCGTGGTGATAATCCTCTCCACGACCTT
This sequence comes from Pentalonia nigronervosa, assembly GCA_014851325.1. NCBI lineage: Eukaryota > Metazoa > Arthropoda > Insecta > Hemiptera > Aphididae > Pentalonia > Pentalonia nigronervosa. The sequence continues at coordinate 82,974 of JACXSJ010000830.1, read as the reverse complement.
CGTTGTTGCAGTCGTGACAATATTATAATATGCATTATACATAATACATTAATACATATATTATATTAATACACCGTTATATACAATGTTGAACAATCGTTAATATTAATATTATTAATTGCACTAATACAGCTGACGTATACGTCTGTATTGTATTGTTCTACGCACTTCTACGCTATATATAGCTTATATATATTACATACTTGAGGTGTCGTTTAAGTCTCCGTGATCTAATAATGTGTGGAATCGTGGATAATGGACATAATATAGTATATTATTAGGATAGCGTCAGGTCATCGAGTATACTCATTAAAAAACATATTTTTTCTGTTTTAATCGTTATCAATTTTTATGTTTTTTTCTACCAAATTAAATGTTTTTTTTTTGTCACAATGCTGAATGCATATGTATACCTTTTTAATCTTGGACATATCGGTTAATGGACTCAATACTCTGGTCCCAAAGTGGATTCCATTAAGCGGAGACTAATTGTATAGGTAAAATGTAAATGTAATGTAGGAAACATTGGCGCACCGTAGTGAATGGATACATATTAGAAATATTGGGCCGACTAATAGGTATTTCCCGTTCTACATAATATTATTATTGTACCTTTTACCATTGAGTTTATCCATATGGCTGTATACATACTTATTATACTCAACGCTATTACGAATAAACTAGAAAATCAAATAATCCGCCATTTATGTCAATTATTATTATATCCTATAAACTAAAGGTTCCCAAACTTTGTTTTTCGAGTACCATTCATGTTTATTACGAATCGGCACATATCACTAAAATTACTAAAAATATAACTTTGCAAAATAGTATTAAAATTTATAAATAAAGTTGTACAAAATTACCTATGTTATAAATGTTTTAATTTGCCATAGGTACAGATACAGCGAGTTTTGTTTCGACGATTACGTATTATTATTATTACGTATTATTGACGTATTTACTCTAATTCGGGATACCAATAGATAATAAATTACGGTGACAATAATTTACATAAAACACAAAAATTTCGTCAAGGTTTTCAAGTCTAATAACGTTTTTACTCTCAAATCGATCCTGGCCAATTATTGATTGGTTATTGACCTATGATTTTGAATTCAAAATTGTCTTATGAAACATGTTTCAGCTGCAGCTATAATTACTTAAGTAAAAATAAATAATGGATTTATCATTTATGATAATACTGAGTATAGAAAGGTAATGATTTTAAATTTTTTAATTTTTTTTAATGATTCACGATAAACGAAATAAATGACAGTAAAGTATAAAAAATATTATAATACATTCGTTTTTATGAATCATAATTATTCATATGTAAATATGATTTACGTAAGGTGCTTTTTTAATATCAAAGGAGAGAAAGGTTTGCTTCGTCATCTTAATTATTTCGATGTATTTGTGTAAGCTCTAATACCGAGGTGGTAAAGCTGATTTCTCAGTAGTCCCTATTATACGTTATAATTAGAGCTGAAATTTCGATGCACTTTCTATTGTTTTCCAAAGCTAGGTACGCAATGCTCGTTTTATAACACATACGTTTCATATGTTTTTGAATTAGAATAAAAATAGTTTATTTTGCATTTTATTAATTTTTTTAATCATTTTAAGGTTTTCAGGACATTTAACATAAAAATCCTGGGTCTTTTACATTTTATTTTAAGATTTTTGTTTCAAAAAGTAATTTTGTAACGTGTTAATAAGGATTTTACGTAATCGAATATTATAAATCATAATTTTTCGAACGCATCTTGTAAAATATTCTCTCTCTCTCTCTCTCTGTCTTCCACAAAAAATATCACCCCCATCACTATATTATAGTGTTGATATATAATATATCTAAAGATTATTCATATCTCTAATCTTCTACATATATGTGCGCATATAATTTACACAAAGATTTCTATAACCATAGAAGTCTGTGAATTCAAACAATCGCACAGGTGTACCCATATAGATAATAAAGAAATATATAAGAAATAATATTATTTATCATCCGTGGACTATGTGTAGGTATATCGTAGCCAGTCGTGGCGAACTCGACGAGGAACGGCTTCGGGGAGGGGGGATCTGTGGCGACTAAGACCGGACAGCGCGCGAGCGCTCCGACCGGCTTGGGCCGGTCCAGCTGCGGCGGCCGACGGTCACAAACGTTTCACGCGGTTCGCCAGCAACAGACGTCACGAGCGCACATCACGTTGCATCTCATCTCGTCCGCACCGACAAGTGTGTGAGCCCTTCCCCTATCCTACACACGGTTCGATTTGTTGTATTCGTTTCGACAGAATTTGTTTGCTGTACCGTCGGTAAGTGCGCACGGGAATCGATTCACATAGGTAATCTACAAATAAGGGAAGTTTTCGTGGACGCACGGGGTGCCGCACTTCAGCGCACGCAAAACGATACAATCGTCATGACAACGTGCAGAAATCTGCCGACTCGCAGCCACGCGGCACGTGGACGGCGTCGTTGACAGGTTCTCGAAGTCGTCGAACGTACTCCGCCGCGGGTGAGCGTCCGTTTCGGGTGCAGTCGCCGTCACCACTGCAGCCGTTGCAACCGCCTCTGCCGCCCCTCGTCGGCGGGATTGCGCCCCTCGAAACCTGCACCGCAACGCGATGACCCGACGTGGCATGGTGGCACCCCTCATCCAGTTGCTGCTGTGCGTGGCCGCTCTGCGACCCGCCGCGGTGATGGTCAACGGCCAGGACGCAGACTCACTGGCCAGCAGCTTTTTCTCAGGTACACACTATCAAGTCTAACTCTGTATATAATATAATACTGTAGGACTTACGCAATCTGCGGGTTGGTACACAATAATATAATAGTTATTATTATTATTGACGATTCGCACAATTATAAATTTACTTAACATTGATTAATGATGATTTTAAATATTTTGAAATAATTTATAAAATATTAGTATTAGTAAAAATGGTTTATAGTATTTGGAAAATCTTTGGCGCGCATGTCACATATTAGGTATAATTATGTATTGGTAATCATGTCATATAGCCATATTCCCTGTATCGCAACAACTATATTAAAGTCGACTATACTGTTCCGAGACAATGTTTCAGACGTGCAGTGACTGTGACATGTGCTGTTCCACTGTTCACTATGGTAGAACAGTATCGTTAGAGCGCACACTTTTTTTATTAGTTCAATATTACAAAATCCTATAAGTTGTTTCACCTCGTACTCAAATCATATCAAATCAAGTACTAGGATTATAGTTTTATTATTATTAATGTGACCCACTGGTGTTATCGAGATTTAAGATGTTTTACAGTTGTGTGTTTATAATAATGAATTAATCGGCGATTGAAATTATATTAAATAAAAAAAAAAATACTTTATAAAAATTGCAAGTTATAGTGTTGGGTTTATACATTACATTCAATATTTGTATAATAATTTTGAATTGATGATGTAATATATTATGATTGATATGTTGTGATCGAATCAGATCGAAAGTTGAAGATATTTGGTCAGGAAGTTTGCATTCTATTTTTAGGTTTTAATAAGTGTGACATTTAGTTTTAACTAAAAAACTAATGTATAAAATTAACTTTTTACTAATGTATCTAACTTTTTAAGGTGATCTTTGCATGAAAGGTACATAATAGTAAAATGTTTTTTATCCATAAAGAAACTGTTTGTGAGATGAGTGTGACTGATACGTAACCCGGTTATGATTACTTTGAATTTCTTTAGAATTTCATGTGTATGTATCATTGTCTGACGCCTTGTTTTATTTTATTTAGTTTTCTGTGTTGAGATTTACAATCAACTTACCAGTTGAATTGGCATTGGTATTGTATTATGGGGTATTATAGTGATTATATAATTGTAGTGTCTATAGGAATTAGGATCCGTTTTAGGGTAATGATTTAATATTTTGTATGATTATATTGGTCGAGACCCCCTTCTCGGTCATACTCTGTATAGTAAAATTTACAAATTTAAATGATCATCTCTAGCGTTGTTTATGTAAGTTTCAAGCATCGAAAAAAAATGCTCAATAAGTAATGTTATAGTTAATATTATAATGAATGATTTGTGAAAAATCTAAAAAATCCTATTTAAAAACTCGTCATTTTCACTTTTTAATACTCACAGCATATATTTTTAAAAAGTTTATTCCTCGTCATCACAAACAAGTTGTTTAGAAAAAATAAACAAAAAAAAGGTTTTAATAATTTCCTTACCATGCTTCAAAACAATTTTTTATTTTTTTTGATATCAATTATTTAATTAATAAGATTACAGTCGCTTATATTACTTACTCTGTCAATAGGTATTACCCAAAAGATTGTGTACTTACACAATTCATTAAGACACTGGGCACGTTTGTGAAGTGAAATAAAAAAAAAAAATGTAAAAACATGGTAGAACATTAGATTGAGGGTAGTTTTAGAAGAATCAGTTCAAGTATAAGCAATAAGTACGCGTCCATGAATATCATAACATTATTACACTGTCATTATCGATCAGACCGATGATAATCAGCGTTCAAATCGCTGAAAAATATAGTCATAATAACTAATAAGAGGGACGCAAAAACATACGAATAATATTTGCATTACCGAAGACACCAGCTACCTTTACACTGTTTACGCTCTACGCACTTATTGTTTTGAAAACAATTATCATCTTTGAAAATACATTATATTTTATAAAATTTTTCATCATTAACATTTTTTTTTTACTTTTAAACCTTTTCAATTTTTTAAATGATATCATACATTTTAATTTCATATTGCGTAGCAGAATATTTTTTCGGAATATTTCGATGAATTAAAATCAAAATCGTACGGGTGATTTTTTGAGTTATAGATATTTTAAGAGTTTGATAAGAGGAGTAGAGGATCAACATTTTGCCGGGTGCCCCTGTACCGACCTACTCTGCTCATCTAAACTTTTTCGTAGTATTGAGTAGACACTTAAATGGATCGTCTTATACCTAATAATTGTATTGTCTCGACGCGTATATCGCGTAGAAGAATCCGGAAGGATACGGTGAAATGTTTGTGAAAACGGTGATGTTTGCAGAGTAGGTACTCTCCACCGGTGGGATTCAATAGCACCGATAGCAATATAATACAGTATACAATATCATCAGCATCATCGTCGTCATTGTCATATATACAACCGGATGAGAGTGACGACAACGACGACGACGCGAACATATAATATCGTTGCCGGAAAGAGGACACGCACAACCGACGACCACTGCGACGACACGCGAAGACGGCGGCGTAGGTCTAACGGTATCTGACGTGCCGGCGCAAAACAATCAGCGTGCGCGAGTGTACGACGTTTTGTAAAGAAAGCATTTGACCCCGATCAGCCGCCGCCATACAAGTCCTCCTCGTTGTCGTCGTCGTCTTCGTATATAATATAAGCACACGAGACGTACCTGTCTATAATAAATATAATAACCATCCACTCGTTAAAGTCATCGAAACACGTCTCGCGGTCCCCCGTCGTCATAGTCTCACGCCCACTTTACGTGTATTATATCGTGTATTATATATCGCCGCCCAGAGTGTGACGATCGCGATGACGGCGGTCTATTACTATTATTAATATATTATTATTTTTTTTTTTTTTTACTATTATCGTTATCGCCGCTGTGCTGGCGGGTACGGCCGACCCGAGGTAAAGGTGTCTCCGGGACTCGCGCGACCTTGCCGGTTACTGAACTCGCGAGACGATCAGCGAAATCTTCGCCGCCGCCCGAAATCGTCTTGTCCTAGTCCGGCAGTACAACTCCTCGTAATCGTGCCAACCACGATGACCATATATTATTATTATACTAACAGCCGACCTCGCGAAACGCTACAGGTTAATACGTCTTGTATAACGGGCTATTTGATGTTGCGGAGAAAAAAAATACACAATTATATGGCGATCTCTAAATCTCACATGACGTATAATGACATTGCGGAAGTCGCTAGTAAACGAAATCGACGTTTCAAGTTCTAAAAATACGTGTATGACGTTTGTTTTAAATAGGTATACCAATACCAAATTTGAAATTAAATTTATCTAAACCAGAGTAAAATTCGAAAAAAAATGTATAAAGCCATTGAACCGCGGTCGTGGAACTTCTGTCATACCCATTGTTTGACATTGGAAAGTTCATAGAACTTCACGTATAAAATAATAATTAATATTGTAGTACTGTCGTCGAATACAATTTATGTGTACGACGCCACGCCGCGTATTCATCAAATTCTTATAAATGCTTATTTAATATTCGTTATTTTATATTAAAATATAAAGTTAAGTGTGTGTGTGCTTTAACCTGGGTTCCGTGACTAGGCAGTTTTTAAGAGTACAAAATATTATATTACTCGTGTGTTTCGAGTTATGAAGATGTTAATTTTGAAACCTGTTCCTCACATGAAACCCGTTTCCGTTATGTTTTCAAGGTGTTACACCAAAGTACAATTTGATTCGTAAAACCCTCCGTTATACCTATCGACATATTAATATGAAATATTATCGTGTTATAGAGCCATGCGTACGTATGATATAAATGTAATATACGCTTTAATTTAACGCATGTGGTTATCGTGTTATCATGCATAGTAATTATTAAAATCCGTTCGATCGGTCGTTTTTCGCGTGAATCGATAAAAAATGTTCATTACCTAGGGCTATAGGATTTCTTAGAGACATAAATCGGTAAAAACATTCATAATAGCCAAAAAAAAATTTTTTTTAATTTAAGTTTGAAAAATGCAACAATAAAAAAAACGAAATTGATTGTACTAAGATAGTTATTGTATTGTATTAAGATTAAAAAACCAATTTATTACCTATTATGCATTCAGATGAAGACATTGTCATTATAACTTAGCCTATTATTGTTTATTGAAAATGATCTTTCTGTATCTACTAATGCATATTTTGTGTAAACTAATTTCTGTCGATAATATAGTAGATAATCTAGATACTTTAATACAGATAAAGAAATAAGAGGGATTTTCGTGGAAATTATTAAAAATGTATACTAAAATTAGCAAAAAAATGTAGTTTGGGAAATAAAGCAAAATAAAGTTTACCCAAACACCTCAATTGGAGTGATACGAAACGAATTTATATATAAAAATTACATTTTCATCATACTTGCCTCCAAAAAATCATTAGCTACAAAACCTGAGCCCTATAGTAATAACTGATAACGAACCTTTCGACTCCGCAAACCGTTTTATTACTCAGGATCCAGTCACTTAAATATTACTGCAGTGTTAACACGTAACACCTAATGTATAATTACACTTAATATTATGACGCAAAGAGGCGAACATCGTTTGTATAGGTATTACAATATTATGACCACTACCGCGGTACCTATAATATGCGTATGTTGCATATTATAGTAACTCGACGCGCCGCGGGAATGCTGTTGCCAAGACCAATGTATAATAAATGATGTCTCATATTAACACGCAAAGACGCAAACGTCGTTTGTATATTATAATATTATGGCGAACCACGTCGGCTGCCGATAAAAGCGTGGCCGGCCGGCACCAAGTTTCTTTAAGCGTATTGATCACGAGCCGGCACCAAAATCTATAATTGTATAGATCACAGGCCGGCACTTCCTATAACACATACACACACACACACACCATCACCATCACCACCACCACTACCGCCATCATCACCGCACGGATACCGTTACGGGAACGTGTGATCCGCGCAGGACCGTTATACACGCGCTTCTCATACAATGGACCGGAAAAATATTATGTACTTTGGCGTGTGACCCAAATACCTACTTATGTTTTATTATTATTAATATTTTTTTTATTATTGTTGTTGTTGAACGAAAAAGTTTTGTGATTATTGCAACTACGTTATTGTTGTCACTGCCTTCCACTGCTGGTTTGGATGTTTCAATCGCGAGTAGAAGTTCGATGCTGCAGTGGAGATAATAATAATTATGCGCTTAACTGTGCGAGTCCTCTCCCGCCACGACAAAAACAACCAATTATTTGCATCCGAATTCTAAACTATCTTTTATTATTGGATAAAAAATATTATTTTATGCAAAATGTAAATACCAAATGCGTATATTGTAAAATTTGTAATTGGGCTTCTCGCCCTTCAAACTATTAAATTAAATAAATAACTAAATAAATATTATTGGTAATTTATTACCCTGTGCGTCGATATATTAATAAAATAAACTCTCGTATAATGCAAGTTCCAAAGATATTCAACGCGTCCACTTCATTGCTCACAATTACATTTTATTCGTGTATATAGTCTGTTTCTATGTATAGCCACTGTGCTTTAACGGTCTTGACTGATCGGAACATTTTAGAAATACACACTGGCTTCATTTGAGTTTTTTTTTAAGAGATGCCAACATTTAAGCAGGATATTTTTTCTTCATCTTAGTAAATACGTGTATCTTATGTATATAAAGAATTATACCCATATTAAAAATTTAAATGAATTAAAAAAATTGAAAAGTTAGAAGTTGCTTATGTCATGCATACCAATAATATACATAGTATATAAACAATAAAATATGTACATTACCTCCATACAGGTACGTATAATATTATACGCATTATGGCTTTCGTAATATATATATATTTTTTTTTTTGAAAGTGGTGTATAAGTACATCCTACAGCCTCCATCCCCCAAATGGCGCTCATGGAAAGATACAAAGTATTAAATATATATCATATAGATGCCAAAGTTTTCAAACGATCACTTTCAGTTTTGCCGTGTAATTATTATTTTACAAATCGCTTGCCTATTGAAAATATTGTTGTTAGGATTTCTAAGTTAGAATCTTTATTTAAACGTTTATTTCATTTATATTTAATGTATATTATGTAAACTATACCTATATCTGCATAATATAATATTATAATTTATGATTTACCGCGGCTTTTGTTGGGCTCAGGTTTGCTGGACACAATCACCAGTACGGCGGACAGCAAGGACTGCCCGGGCGTATGCGTGCACACGCTTGCCACGCTCATATGCTACGAGGTGCTGGAGAACGTCAAGTGTCCCAGCCCGACGATGCGGTGCTGCGTAGAACCTCCTCCGCTGCCCGCCAACGGCACGGCGGCCGCCGTCAACAAGGTGGTCCAAACCACGCCGGCCGCGGGATCCAGCACCCGGCCGCAAGCGGTGAGTAAAAACTAAAAATTCCCGATCGGGGACCTGCGGGCAGTCACGATGTCTATAATATTATACGTGGTTCTGAGTCGCGGTCGAAATGTTTTCGCATCTAAAATTTAGATCCATAGGATTTGTTAGAATTAACCAGCTGTCCCGCCCAGCGTTGCCTGAGCCAAATATTAAGTTAAGATTAACCTGAAGTGATTTACATACATCTAAACCACCTAGATAGGCAATCCACTGCATTGGGTCACGGACAATATGCGAGCTGTAAATTATCGGGTAGCCAACCTGCGGTGGATTGTGGACCCCGGTGAGGCGCGTAAGTGAGTGAAGTCAGAATTGAGTAGGCACATGAAAAACATTGCGACGGTTGCCCGTGCCAAAGATTTGTTTTTTTTTCTATAAATTTATTTGCCAAAATGTGTGCATGATATCATGTTTTCACTATAATTTTATAATTATAAAAGTTATAAAATATATGTAACCATTGACAACCTTATAAATAAACAGAGATTATACAAACCAATAATGACCACGGTTATCAATAGCAACTATTTATAAACAATTATTTCCACCGTGAATCTCAAAATCCTTGTTTAAGCAGCTTCCGGGGTTGGACCTCTGCCTTTTTAAATTAGCCTATTTTCTTCTCAGAGGTCTAATCTATCTCTGTCCCAAATTTAATTGCAATCGGTTTAACGGTTTGGGAATGCATAAAGGACAGACAGACAGACATTTATATATATATAGATTTAGATTCTAAATGATATTGTATGGGAACCGTGAATATTACGCCAACGAGATTATAATGTGTGCGTATATGAATTGTTGTACATCGACATGTTTCATCGGTATAAAACCAAAAAATATTGTTTCAATATTATAATTAAATATTTGGTATATTGTACATTTGTACCGATCAGCAAGCAAGTCACATTGTTATTTTGTGTTGTATAATTATATCCAATCAAGCAAGCACTAATATACACGTCGCCGCGATATACAAATTCAAGTAAAATTTTCGTCAGTCGAATTTATAAGTTTCACTAGGTTTTATTTTTTATAAAACACAACAATGCACTCCAGCATAATAATTTTTACTAAATTATAAATTTTACCGAAAAAATTCACCAACGCAATAAAATGACGTGATATACATATTTTATCCTCAAAACATATTTTTACATTTAGAATATTCCAATTTTCCGCCGAAATTGAATACCACCTGAATTTATTGTAATTAGGTATATACAAAAATTGACTTTATTCTTAGCGCATATCCAAGTCTGGAGTCCCGAAAAAGAGTCGATCATATACGCCGATCTCACTCATCATTTGGCAAAATTAAACTTTAAATGATAAAACTGTTATGATTTTTTTGTCACTCAGGTCTCCTCTAACAGCCAACAGCAGAGGCCGGCCGTTAATTCATCGTCTGCGGACAATCCGGGTAAGAAGGTAAACTGAAATAGTAAACAGGCAATTTTTTGACACGGAAACGTGTGTACCTTTAGAGAAAAACGATTAATGATACTACTCGAATGATTAAACTATAAAATTTTAAGCGAAATAGCAATGTAGAACAGTTTAAGGTATACAATACATACAATTGCTTATAATCAGTGCTCGAATTTAAGGAGGATGTATAGGAACTCAGCTCCTAAACTAGCATTTGATTTTAATTAATGTTCCCATACTACATTTTCCTAAAATAAGAACGCAGAGATACGTGGTATCAAAATATTAAATGCCAACGAAATATTTCTTTTTGTATACATTCAATTTTATAAAATATTAAATAGGTATCCACTGCTTAATTCATAACTGAAAAATGGTGTTTTTTTTTTTATCAAAAATCGAATTTGTTAATAATTTGATAAAAAATTTAATTTAAATCTGGTTTCAGCATAATTTTATCAGTTATATGATTTTTTTGAATAAAATTATCAAAGTTATTTGTTAAAAATATAAAATTGCATGTTGTTATAAATGATAAAAAAATATTTATAAAATTATAAATTTTCAATAAAAGTTTTTGTTGTTAACATGTAATTAACATACTGATATGAAGTCAGTAGTTACTATACTTCTTATTTGGTGTTTAAATTATTATTTTCTCGATATTTTAACTGTGTACCCGACAAACTAATTGACCATTCGTAATAACGTTAATAAGAAAATATACCCTCAATGGTACCCCTCATCCATAGTCCAACTATTTCCTCGCGGTATCAAAAAATATATCTCAGTGACCCTGTGCTACAAACGGTTAGGATAGGTTAGATGGCCCATTATAACAATATCGTTGTATAATGGTTATCGTATGATTTCATCTCGAAGGCGTCGTGTGTCCGGGAGTGTGCGTGGCCGAGAGAATAGCAGACTACTGCGAAGCCGTTCTGAACGTGACGGAGATGTGCAAGACGGGTCTGCGGTGTTGCGTGTCCAAGGACGCGTTCGCCGGCGCCGAACACCTGGTCGTGTTGGACAGGAACTCAACCAGGATCAGCGTGAACAACGCCCCGCACCGGCCGCCGCCACCATCGTCCACCACGACAACGACCGCGACGACGACAACGGCCGTGGACACCTCGGCATCTGCGGCCGCGCCTCCGCCGCCAGTGGGCAGTAAATCGTGCCGCGGCGAATGCGTCAGCGGGCTGTTCGCGCTGTTCTGTGACGACGTGGACGCCGAAGCGTATTGTCCCGGAGATGACAGTAGCTGTTGCGTCACCGCGCCCGCCGACGGACAGCAGTCGGGCCAGCAGCAGCCGCCGCCGCCGCCGCCACCGCGTCCCACCCAGCCGTCCAAACAACAGTCGACCAAACCATCACCGGCCACCACCACGGCCACAGACCGGCCGTTGCCTAAGTGCCCTGGCTTCTGTTTGCTCAACCTGATGGCCGCGTTCTGCGAACGGCCGTCAGTACTTGTCTCGTACACGTCCACGTGCAAACAAGGTTCGGTATGCTGCGACAACACCAAGGCGGCCGCACCGTCGCCTGCGCACGCCACTCAAAAACCCAAACCCCGACCGCCTGCGCCTACCACCACCACAATGTCCACGCCGCCCGCACCGCCCGACGGACGGCCAGAGTGTCCGGGATCATGCATCGTCCCTTACTTGTCGTTCACGTGCTTCAGTAAGTATTTTTGATATAAGTTAAGTTCATACTACACCGTGTAGTGTTCTATATACCCATTTAATACATATAATAAGTATAATACATATAAGTAACAAAATGTAACATGCGTTACCTTCAAGTTGCAGAACTGTATATTGTTTAACTGTTAACCACATGGTGTATAGTGATATCTGGCTATACCAACATTTATTAAACCGTTTACCGTTACCTTGGTATTTCGGTATAATATATAATTAACACTTTGTTAGAACTTTTATAAACGTCGACATTACTCTGTAAAGTTACTAGATCGACAAGAAGTTAATAAAGAAAACAACATATTTTTTATTTAAAACAATACCTTCTTGATGTTGTCACACACCGTTATTACCACACTAAATCTATATAATAAAAAATTTACTTGTAAACCTTATAGAGTTTACACCACTCAACTTGTAAAATTGCACGTGCTTACTGTTTCACATCTGAAATGAAAATATAATATTTATGAAACATGTTTGTATTGTATCGGCTATTATATAATACATTGTACAAACTCATTTCTTACAAATTTTAAATATATAAAATATGTAAGAATTCTCCAACACATCTCATTAAATAAAAATTTATTCACGTGGGATTTTTACCAGTAAGTTTTTTCTATAGTAGTAGGTTTATCGTTTAAATATTTAAAAAAAACGCAACTATGATTCCAAGTCAAAACAAAAAAAATGTTCGTTTTGTGTGCTATTTTACCTTGCTACACCGTTCCTCCGACAGTACCTTTTTTTTTCAACTTTATTTTAAAACATACACTCTGTAATTTAATTTACAATAAGCATCTGACACGTGAAAAAAGAAGCCACTCAATAGCGACACTTTATATCCGACATTACCTAATCGTAAAACAGCTGGTCTTTTCCGGTCTACTTTGACAACAACAAAATGCATACATTTATTAATGGTGTATTCTTATTCTGGTATTCAAACTTTTTTCTGGGAACTCAACCTTTTCAGACATATGAATTGTGTTGCCTCTTACTTCGTCTTTCGTGTTGATCACTATTTTCTTCTTATCTACTTCTCTTGCCTCCTCCCCACTCTACCTCTATCAACTTTCTATCTCTAAATTCTTCTCCCATCTATACACCTAACATTACACACCATAATTAAATATGTGATATACGCGTTACGTCTTTTCCGATTACCCTTTTTCATAGACATGAGACTTCTTCTCAATTCCCGGTCCTCCCCTTCCCCAATTTTCTTATCCTCGTACATCTTTAATACTTTACGCTGCAGGTTCATCGTCTGTCTAATTTTTAATTTATTAGATTTAATTTCTTATACAACTTGTTGATGAGCATTGCTATATGATTTTATTAATAAATTTTGTTTTTAATGTTTTTTTTTTTTTTATATTAACGAAGGAACTAAATTAAACAAATTAAGTAAGGGTTAACTGTTTAAATTTTCGGAAGTCCAACAGTACAACACGTAGCCAAGACTCTGTATAAATGATTCCACTCAAATCTCTCCAATCACCGCAATCCTCTAATCTCAAACTTATCTACTCTCAGCATCCCAGGTGACCCTGAAAGATATTTAAGACGAAAATGGTGTCGGGACCTCCTGACTGAATAAAACCCATCCACAACTTTAAGAAGTCCTATCACTGGATGGATTCTTCGCTCAAGTCATCAGTCTATCTTTATTTTATTTTACTTTATTCTTATTCTACTTCTATAACAACACTTATGCTTATTGCAAAAATAATGTATTTACAGATTGTATAATAAAAAAATAAAAAATTACGGAATTAAAAAAAAAGAGTTTATGTGAAATAATGGTCTTTTATTTGTCTTTAGGAAACGCCGAAATGACGGACGTATTCAAATGCCGAAAACCGGGAACGCAGTGTTGCGCTTCTAAAACTCAAATCCGCGAAGTCGTCGAACAGAAGACTGGCGTCATTAATTACGGGGCCAATCCGCCGCAATCCACTCCGCCCACATACGGCGGGTTTACTCACAGAAACGATACCGTACCGCCATTTAGGCCGCACGTGCCGAGTTCGTTGCAAGTATACACCCCGTTGCCAGGTTAGTACTACAACAGACGTTTAGTTAAATATTATAGATTTCGCACGAAAAATAATACTATAATATGCTTAAAAGTTACCAAAAAATTTCGCACGACCCTCTAGAATTGAGAGTCTAGAACTCTAGAACAGTGGTCCTTAACCTTTTTCAAATGACGGAACACAACATTTTTTAAGATTTTCACAGAATACAGACAGCCGTAAAATAAAACAGTATTTATATACGTTTTTAAATTTTATAATATATTAAATAATGATTTTTAACTTTTAGCGGAACACTTATTCTAAGTCCACGGAACACCGGTTAAAAACCACTGGGTAGAATGAATGTTTACGACAAAACGGTCTACACAGTTAGTTTACATAAACACTGTACGCCCACGATTTTACTGAAATCATCTTTTTGATTTTCTAGAAAATTATTCCCATAGCATAAAGTCATCTGTTTTCGACAAACTTTGACCATTTTTTGATAAACAGAGCTCTCCACGCAGTATTTTTTTCGAAATGATATCAAATTTAAAGTATCCTAACTAATTTACTCTCGTGTATCCAACTGCAACTACAGTGTTTTTTTTTTAAATTTATATTTTGAATACATATATAATTTTTATTTAAACAAATGTGCAATGTACAGGTAAAAGGTAATAGATAATTAATAAGGGAAATTTCGCCCCAAAGTGTCCTAATTACTTTTCATAAATATATATATAATCTCCTGCTTAAAATGATATAAAATTTATTAAGTTGAAAATACCACCAACTTACTACAGATTTTTAAAAAAATTTGAACATTTATTTGAGCTAAGTTAAAAAGTAAATTGGTCATTCAAATCGGGAATTTAAAAACATTATTAAATGGTTATAAATATATTTATGAATCTAATTTTTAGGACAAAAATATAAATTAGTTTTAAAATTGTATGCGTACAAAAATTTTCAAACTCTTATAACAACTTTGGAACATGGTAAACTACTATTCTTATGGGTATCACCTACCTACATAACGTTAATACTTATACGTGTAGAGCCTTAATTGTAAAATATCAAAAACAATTAATGTTTTTTGACAATCTTCAAACTATAAGGATTTACATGAAAATGTTTTTATTGAATTTATTCCAATAGTATATGCACCTGTGCTTAAAATAAATATAATATAAATAAAAGTATAAAAATAAATGGGCATAGGATATCTCACACATGCCAAACCGGCTTCATCGTAATGGCTGTGGTTAAGGCGTTATATATGATTAAAGGAACCCAGTTTAAGTGTGTCATCTTGTGGGTATGTAACGATTTAGTGACGTGATTGTTGGTATATATGAAAATCGAAGATTCTAATTTCTAGCTGATCCGTAGAAAAAAATGTACGATTAAATATAATATCGTTTCTGATTAAATAAGAAGAATTCCAATGCTAAACTAAAGCTTTTAATACTGGTGCCTGTGCCATTAGGTAAATCACTTGATTTACGCTTGCGCATATAAATAGGTCATACTGTTGTGTTATCGTTTCTTTTTTTTTATTATTTGGTGTGTGCTTTGTTGTTTTTCGATACAATAAAATATTACACACTAAACCAAAACATTGATACAATAACAAAGATAGGGAGTGAATGCGCGATAGAGCGATCGCATTATTCGAAATTCCTAATGATGTAAAAACAAAACAAAAATCAAAAAATCGTGTTAGTTTTATTTTAACAAATCTAAAATAGAACGTTATCGTAGTAGTACCGCGAGTTCTACTTAAAATCAATTTTTGAAACGTGATAATGTAGTATCTGATATTGTATTTATATAATATTGCTCTTGGACTAAAATCTAAAGTATTGTATAATATGCACAATGCGAGTTTGCTTTCATTGAATCGAGTGCCGAACATCCGGTCGTCTCTACTGCATGTGTTCCGTCTTAGTATATATGTTTCCGTTCTGTATAACATTGTTTTTTTTTTATTTTTTTAAAGTTTTCTGACACTTATCATCCAAACTTAGTTATATAGAATTAAATTTTTTTACATTTTGTAAATCAGATCATAATATGGTATAAGTAAGAACTATGGATTTAAAATGTACAAAAGAATAATTTTTTACATTACGAAACAATTTAACAATTAAACAAAATAAATATATATAAAATAATAGTAAGTTATTAGTGATTTAAGACGTCGTGGGGACGACCACATTGAAGTCTGTGACTATTTGGACAGGTATTCAGACTAACAATGCGTAACATCAATAGCGGAACATTGTTTCGATAATTGACATTATTTTTTGTAATAATTGCGAATTTTTTTCCAGACGACTATTCGGCGAATCCTACAGTGTCCACGTTGACCACGTCCAATCCTGTACCTTCCAAACCGTCGACGTACAGCAAGTATGTGTGCGGCGTAAAAGGAACGTCTAGAACGCGGACGTCGAGAGTAGTCGGAGGTGAAGACGCGGACGCAGCCGAATGGTGTTGGCAAGTAGCGTTGATCAACTCCTTAAACCAATATCTCTGTGGAGGAGCATTGATCGGCACTCAATGGGTGTTGACCGCTGCGCATTGCGTAACAAAGTGAGTGTTTCGATGTGATCCACACCATTGGTTCATATAACTACATGACTAGAGACTGTTGTACTTAAATATCAATCGCGATCGTGAGATAGGCGAAATACATTAACATATAAAAAGGAATTTAGTCACACAAATTACAGAATATAATTTAATGATAGTAAGGTTAAATATTCAATCATTAAAAAAACACTAAATTGTTTACTATAATTCAAAAAGCTAATGGACCCCACTGAACACATTTGCTATAGAGAGCATCAAAACTTTTGACAACATTTTTCTCTTCATCTAATGCATCAGAAATGTTCTAAGTATTCGAATATCTTTTCACTGTTTTAACACGTATATATTTGTTTTTAATTTTATGATTTTTATTTATCAAAGTCCTATTTAAACCCATACTTTGAATATATAATCTTCGTATAAATGCATTATTCTTTTAAAATTATTATTACAAAATATATTTAATGCATAATAAGTTGTACTAATATATGTATAGATAACGGTAAAATTCTAAATATTTAACTGCGACTACTGACATGGGATTTATAACGGTTACTAGCTAATTCGGTATAAAATAACGTGGGAACTAATATTATGGTATACGGAAAAATGTATCAATTACAATTATTAAATAACAATATTATAATTTATTGCGAGATGGTAATTACATAAAAAATATATATGCCAATTATAAGTTACGTTTTTATTTAAATTACACTATCTCAATTACTACTGTCTTATTTCTGACTGTGTATTATTAATGTAATAGCGTAATAATGATCTGCAACTACTAGTTGCCAACTAGTAACGTTTTTTTAAACAACATTCCAATTTTCAAAGTACATTATTTATTTATGTGGAACTGAAATATAGATTTCTTTTTTTTAACTGTTACTTAGTTAATTACTCAAAAATTTACAATTATTATGGTATTTTCTATTTATTTTTTAATACATTACCTATATATTTATAATATATATATCAACACAAATATATCACAATATTATGAAACCCCACAATAATTTCATAAGTACATAATATTATTTGACTTGTTAACCAAAATTAGAAATCACTTACCAGACAACGGTATTATATTATGTTTTTTCTCGAAACTATTATTTTATAAGTTTCAACGTTGCGGTTTGCAGTATAACTTGTAGTCATCTATCCACCCGACTCGCGCGAGTGGCGAAGGGTGAATCTAACTCCAAGCCCAACCACCCACCCCAAATCACTGGAGCTTTACATTTTATTGTTTTAATTTAATAACTATATTTCTCATATAATACTATTCGCCATCCTAAATCGACGACAATTGTAACGTTTACTCTGCGTGATTTTTCAGCATTGTGAGATCCGGCGACGCGATCTACGTGCGCGTGGGTGACCACGACCTGACCCGAAAATACGGGAGCCCCGGCGCCCAGACGCTCCGAGTGGCCACTACGTACATCCATCACAACCACAATTCACAGACGTTGGACAACGATATCGCCCTGCTCAAGCTCCACGGTCAGGCCGAGCTCAAGGATGGCGTGTGCCTGGTGTGCTTGCCGGCAAGAGGTGTTAGCCACGCGGCCGGCAAGCGGTGCACGGTCACCGGATACGGGTATATGGGCGAAGCAGGCCCGATCCCATTGCGCATCCGGGAAGCCGAGATCCCGGTGGTCAGCGACACGGAGTGTATTCGCAAGATAAACGCGGTCACCGAGAAGATATTCATACTTCCGGCCAGCAGTTTTTGCGCCGGCGGTGAGGCCGGAAACGACGCCTGTCAGGTGAGCTGCGTGGCTTTCGATCCGGCCGATTGTATATCATAATATTGTAGAAAAAGTTCTGTGAATTCAACAATCCATATATTTCAGTCAATCTCTATAACTAATAATAATGACCATAATATATAGGAAGTGTGCCTATATCTCAAATCTGGATAATTTATAAGGCGTTGGATTTGTGAATATATAAATCTGCACATACAGAATATTATATAAATCAGAGGTTAGGTTAGGTTAGGTTTTTTATACAAGTGGGCCACATATTATTTTCTAAAAATCTTGTGGGCTGCATTCGTAGTAAAAACACGTATTTTATACAAAAATTCGAATGTTATCAAAATAGGAATAATATATGCTATACTTAAAATGTGATCACGGGCAGAAGATCAAAACAATACGAGCCGCGGGTTGAAGATCCTTAATATAAACAGTACCAAAACTAAGGACTTAATAATTTGTTTACTAATTCTAAAATTATGATTACAGGGAGATGGTGGTGGACCACTTGTGTGTCAAGACGACGGATTTTTCGAATTAGCTGGATTGGTGTCTTGGGGTTTTGGATGCGGCAGAATAGATGTACCAGGTGTATACGTTAAGGTTTCGTCGTTTATTGGTTGGATCAATCAAATTATAAGTGTAAACAATTTGTAATTTTTAAAATACAAATATTAGTTTGCATTAGTTCAAATAAAAGTCGAACATTGTTTAAATTTAGCTTAAATTCATCAATAATTTATTTATTTATTATTTATTTTGTATATAAACTCTAAGAATTATTTTTATGATTAAAATGACATAAAATATATTATATACATTCTGTCTAATCATAATATTAATGCAATTTGTAAATATTATTATATAAAATAAAACCGTACTTTGCGTATTATGTAAGTTTAAAATCGACATCGGTGACGTATTGTAATACAAATATTTTGCCAATATTAATTACTAGCTCTAAGAAAATATTGGTCTATTAAAAAATATATGTTCAACAAATTACATTTATCACAAATTATTTTTATTATATCTATTACCTAATGCTTTGTGTTTAAATAAATAAATCATTGTATTAGATAAATCGAATTTAAAAATGTATTATCATTTTATAGAATTAGACGTTTTATACATTATATATAACAAATATTAAGTTGAAATTAAATTTTTCAATTATAAGAATATTTTATAAAAACAAATATAACGCATTTCTTGTAAAATACAAAATGCGATAATTGTAATACATTTTAAACTAAATATAAATATTATAATAAAATTAAAATGTTGATTAAGTAGGTTCCTACATCATAAGATGTTAAAATATAACATAAATTCATGGTACAAAGTATGGTTGTATGAAATATGAATACACAAAATCATATTGTAAATGAAATATTTAAATAACATTTACTCAAATATTTTGCAATGAATTCAACATACCTACTAGTAATTGAATTATTGTTTTTATTGACGTTTAATTCGGAATTACACGTTGTTTAAAAATATTTCTGATTTTGTAACTAGAATAAAAACTACTAATTACAATTTATTATAGCATTATATTAATCGGTATTTAGAGTTTATTTTAAATAATTGTATTTAAATTTAAAACTTTATTATAGATTACAAACTTCAACATAAACAACAATGCTAATTTTGTGTTATTCTAATTTATAATATACCTAAATTTTAAAGCAAAGGGAAATCACAGTATTTAGAAAACAATTTAGAAAAAATCCCTACTTAATATTAATTTTTGATATTGAAGGATATTATTTCTAAATTTAATAAAAAATAAAATTGAAATTATAATTTTTGATAAAAAATTAAAAGTATAATAAACAAAAAATACTCATCTCAACGGCAAAATAATCGTAACAGTCGTCTCATTTGAAAAGAGTTCTGCATAATGTTCAATTTAGAGTTTCACTACACTTGATGATATTTAATCACTAAGTTTTCACAAGTTATCAATATATTTTTGTTTGAACTTAGGAAAACTATTAGTAAATTATCCACTTTGAAAAGTCATCAGGGATAAATACTCAAATGCTACATAGGGGCTGGTGTGGGGTGGTGGTAGGCCGCAGTTACTAATGTGCGCTGCGGAAAAGCACCGTCCGGCGTCACAAACTCCTGGATGGGTGACCACCCGGGTTTTTTGCAATGAATCCTCGTCCTTACATAAATACGTGGTCCTAAAACCAATCATAACTCCCACAAAATTAAAATGACCATCGTTGTCGGCGTTCAAAGTTCAAAATAAAAACGAAAATTTCCACATTAAATTCACTGGCCGGGCCCGACAATATCGATGGAAACATTAAAAACATAACCATAAATAATCTATTCATCCCTTGTTATTTTGTTGATAATATTATATCAAGATTGCTATTTAAATCGAATAAATATATTATTATATTTTGTCTTTTTTTTGGGCATTATAGATAATAATAAGAAACACGACTTCTATAAATGATTTCTTTGTTAAATAATTATTCCTACTTATTTTTATTATTTTTGTATATATTTTGTAAGAATTTAGTAAATATATTTAATGAGGTCTTATTTTACATATAAATTATATTATAATATGAGCATGTCAAAACTTCAAAGTAAACATTTGACAGTATACAAGTACTATAGTATACATACTATATATACATTGACCATCACGCAAGCACACCGAGTTCTGAAACTAGCACTGAGAAACTAACAAATTATATATGCGGTATGCCATTTATGGATAATAATTATATTTATTAATTTATATTAATAAAATGCAGTACAAAGCCCTTATTATATATTTTTATAGGATTAATGAATGAGAAGTGTGAAGTTACTCATTGTGTAAACCAATGATAATAATATAAGGCTAATTAGTTAAACATAGATGGATTCAGCGACCCAATATTTTCATTTAAATTGCGACCCTGATATTTACCACTGATACCACTGCGTTTGATTTCCTATCTGTAAAATGGATTTATTAAACTTTTATTGCACTTAAACTATCCATAATAGTCCACATAGTTTCATCTGTAAATCAAATCAAATTATCAACTTTGTTTTCAAATAACGTATTTATATATATTATTATCACCTACATTTTTGTTGTGACCTACCTCTACTTGAATATAATTATAACTAGCAAACATTTTTTTTTGTTATAATAATCTTTATACCACGAAACCAGATAGTTCTTCGATTTTAATTGTTTTGAAAAGGTTAATTAAAACTTTATAACTTATTTTACTAACAAAAAATATGCACTTGTACCACATTCATAATCGAATAACTATGGTATAAATTATGAATATTCGTTATCATCATTGAAAGGTTTTGAATAGATTTATAGTTCTGAAATATTATCGAGTTGTATACTTAATGAAAACAATGAATTAAAAACAAAAAATCGTTCCTAAATAATAATTATATCTAACTTATTAAGCTTTTGAAAGCCCAAAAGTGTTATTTTACAATGATAGATAATAGTGGCATACTATCATGAAGTGCATTTTAAATTATATGATTTAAGATACATCATCCAAAATTTAACATTAAATTCGTCATTGAATGAAAGTGTTGTTGCAAATTCACTTGTTTTTCAATTAAACATAATACATGTCATTACTGTCAATTTTATGTTACCAAAAACTATGCTACTAAGTAACTCCTTCTAAGGGTGATGAGGATTGACAATATAGATCATTCTCTTCTTTGTTAGGTACATTTAAATACATTATACTTTCTTGTAAGTTATTCATTATTTGTGATTATTAATATTTAAAAAATATGTTTATAGGTAAATTGTACTTTTAAATAATTAAAATAAATAAAATAATAAACACTCATCGCATAATATTGTTTTTATAAAAATAAATGTGTTATTTAGATGTAATGCATAACGAAAACTGGAAAGATGAATGTTAAGATGATTTTTATTTATTAATACCTTATTAGGTTGGTATCTTTATTTATATTTATTGGCGTTTGGCGGGAATGAACAATATAAAACCTCATTAATCCGAATCTAATAATGTCATATACCTACCTATTTAGTTTGCTATATCTTTACTGATTAACTGTTTTTGTTACCATCCATAATATAAAATATTCACGTACTTGGCCCGTTACGATTGATCAAAGTAGTACCTATAGTATTATTATAGGATGTTATTTGTCTCTAGAATGTCCACGACCCCAATAGTTCTGTGTTCTTTTTAGTTGTTGGAAGTATTTAAGTACCTACATTAAATATTACACTATACTATAAGACTATACCGTTCACTGCGATCAATAATAATAATTATAATAAATAAATAAAACCTAATGATTTTATACATTGACTGTACTACTGTAAATATCATTCGAACACAAATAATTTGATTTTTTTTATGCTTTTAGGAAAATTTTCAATAGACATTGGCGACCTATGTGTCAATGATCAAACCAATATACTAATAAATTATTATTATGTATTTTATGTTATTTAATGTTTTAAACTAATATAATAGTATATAATGCCGGCACCTACCTGTATAGTTTTTATATACTATTTAAACTAAATAATTAGTTGATAAAAAAGTCATACAAAACACAATGAACACGTTATGTACTTTTAATTCTAATTATATCTTTATTACTTATTAACAATTTAATTCAAATTAAACACTTTCTATACTGATAAAAATCAGCAATAATACTAATATTACTCTTGTATAGGTCTCTGCGTTAATGAGTAGGTATAGACTATAGGTATTAAAATATATTTTATGAAAATCATTATAATTACACGTTTTGAATTCATATTTGGTAACTGGTAAACATACCTATATTACATCACGCTTTTTTAAAAATAGCCCCGACCATTATTAACAATTTTTTTTTCATACAGCAATAACATTAAAAATTGTACAAAATATATTTAAGAAACATTTTTTATCATCATCTAATGCCATAAATTTGTTAGATTTAAGTTAAAACATAAACGTAACTACCTATAGACCAATAATATTGTGACTCGTGAGATATACATAATTTAAGTAAAATGTTCATACTTTATTTTTTCAAAGACTAAAATTACTTAAATTTAAATATAAGTAAATACTTTCTTCGTCAAAATGTATTTATTTGTATGACTTCGTGATGGAAGAACGCACTGAATAAAGAAAAATGAAAATAAAATTGTATATTAGCATAAACATAAAGTATAGTGGCATATATGTTTAACTGTATAATTTATCAACGACACAATTCTTGAAAAAAATGTTACGTCTATAAGTCAATGTTAAACGTGTTACATTTATCTTAAAATATAATTTAAATAAATATAGTTACATTAATTAGTAAAATAGAAAACTATTAAAATCAAAGTGAAACCAAAATATAATTATTAACTGTGTGGCGTAGGTATAAGATATAAGTAAGTAGGTATATGAATTACTAAGTCATTACCTACAGGTAAGTATCTAACACAGTGATTACTGATTACAATAAAACTGGCCGTAATTTATATCAATAAATTTTAAATTTATACAACAGTTTCAATTAGTATTTGTTTTCATTTAATTTTAAAAATGAGAAAAATATGAGTAGGTGTTGAAGTAATATTTTTTTGTTTCTCGTTGTCGGTATTAAGAAATTAACACTGTGATTATTTTTAGAGAACATAATTTATTTTAATTTTTTTAATCAATATCACCCACCTTAAATCTTATTTTTTTTATAACAAATCTCATTTAGAGGACAAAAATAGTTGCTAAAGTCAGAGAAGTAGATTTAGTTACCATAGTTCCAAATTTTTCACTTATCTCTTTTATTAGGTACTTTGACAAAATCCCATCGCAAAATCTCGTCCTGACAAATTCTCAACAAAAATAAAATCAAATACTCTTTTGAAATCCATTAAACAGGTGATATTATAATTATAGTTAATTATAGTTACACGCATATAGATTTATTGGATTTAGTGAATTATAAAATTATAAATGTATCGCATTAGTTATTAAATTAAAAATTAAGTTTCGTATAAATCTGCAGCATGCTTGTACTATGATATTGCGATTTTATAATAAATTCAACGAAAATGTTTAATAGTTAAATATTACCTATACCTATACGATTTGTCCATTACAATTTTACCTGTACCTAAGGCTTTTGTACCGAGATGCATAAACGTACGATGTTTCGCTATAGTGATCTGATTCAATGAATCACCGCGGGCGACCGAAATTAATCATTTTGAACTCAATAGGTGACGTCTATACATATTTCAATAAGGCCATGTGTCATCTATGCGCCGTACAGAACTTTCATACGGATCTTAACAACAGTGTTGTATATCATAATTTAGTGAAAGTCAAATACACGGATTAAGCATTAAATTATATATTTACGAGCGCATTACTGGGCAATTTAAAGGAGTAAAAATCTGTGTTTTTCTCGCGCTCATCCTGGTGGTCGTTACGCCTCCTCAGATCGCTTGTCTTTTATTTTTAAACATATTCAAGTCCTGAGGATTACTGTAATTGACATGTTTTTGCTTCTTACAACAAGTAGTTATACATCAACAAATTTAAGTTGATTTATGTGCACAACCAGAGGTAATAATTATTTTCGTTCTAAAGGCGAAATAAATATTATATTGTATTTTAATAAGAATGCATTAAATACATATAGTAGATTCATCAGTTATTATACAAAAAATTGCAATTTATTATTGTTAAATAATAATTAGTCGTAATGTGCGTGTACAATATACTTTTCAAAAATATTATATACCCATTATAAATACTATTTATTCTTATTACAAAGACATCAAACAAGATATAATATGAGTACCTATCTATAATATTTGTAAAAAATGAAACAATTTAAAAATTACATAAAAATAAATACTATGTATAGTTTATTTTATTGAGAAAAATGAATAGTCTTATAGAGGCATAATATAATTAAAATTAAAAACATAACTTTAAGATTTCATATCTATCTTTCATCTACTTGAAAGTTAAAAGTAAATAATGAAAAAACATTTTTTTAATACGTAATTATAATTATTTTTATTCCCTAATTACTATTATATCAATTAATTTACATTTTTTTCTTTCTAACTTATCAGATATTTATTTATTATATTTTATGAATAAAAATATATCATACATTTAAACAAATTAAAAAACGTACATTCTACGAATTGTTTTACTGAAATAGATATTTATGTATTTTATTAGCATCCGTTTCATTCTTCACACGTACTACACATTATGGTACCTATGTATTTTTTTTATCACTGTTTGCACTGATTGTCAGTTTTCTAACTCATAACTTAATAACCTAATGTATGGTTTGTATACAATCAAACATAAAACTATATTTTCTCACTAATGATTAGATAGGTACAGTGAAACTTAATATGAGATAGATCTTTGTAAGTATAAGATTATTAATTTTTTTTTTGTTTTCAGTCATAAAAAAATATAACTTTTTATACTTTTAACGATTTGAACAACTTTTATATTATATTAAATGATAAAATACATAAGAGATGAAACAGTTTGCACTTTCATTACCTATATCTATTAATGTTGCAGATTTTTAAAACTTTCTAACTAATATAATTTTATATTATGTCATTATTTAGGTATCTATCTATATTTGGATGTATGTAAATTAGTTTTGATTACCATATTTTTAATTTTATAGACTTGATAATAATTAACCTGTGGGTCCAAAATTTAATTTATATCACACAAATAAATATCTGAGTTAGATAAATAACATTTTACAACCGATACACCTACTATACTTCTATAACATTATTAATTTAACGTAAATGTATTATACTAATGAAACAAGCTGCTTCATTTATATGACATTTTAACATAAATTAATATTATGCATTTATGCATTTATACATCCCAATATTTAAATAGATATATCGATGAAAGTTTATGCTATACAAAGTGTAAGAACTAAGAATATAAGATACAAATCAACTAAAAAATAAATTTAAGACATTTACAATTAATCATGACCGTTGATCGATGTTTATTATATACAATAAAATATGATAAATCATCGACACTTATAGATAATGATATTTTACATTTCGCAAATATTGCCCAAGGATATGTTCACAAGAAAAAAGCCGACAAGTAGGTAACTGCTCTACTATACAGTAAGTTGTAGGTGTCGAGTATACGTCGTCATTAAGTAAGCCACTGTAATGTGTGTGTTAAATTGGAATTCTATGATAAATCAAAAGCGATTCTGAGCAAAAGCGGCCTATTAGCCAGTATTACTAAGTTTATTTTATGATATATTTATATTGCTATTATAATAATTTATTGTACTATTAGTAATATAGTTAGTTGGATTTATTTTTACCGAAAATATTGCATTTATTATTTTATTAATATTTAATTATTATAATAGTATATATTTATACCATATATTATTGTTTATGAGTATATATCTTTTGAGTAAGTATCGACTAACCATACAGCGATGTGAATAAGTTCATGGTACAAATAGGCAATAACATAAAATTATTCTAAATGTTTTTAAAAAACCATTGTGCTAATAAAATGTTGTAATATATAATTCGAAAATATCAAGTGCATACGAATTATATTTTTAAATTACAATAAAATAACTGAAATTGTCATCTATTATTCCAATATCTAATTTCATCCAAATTTAATTTTAAAATATCTATAAAAGAAAATTGTGATTATTTATTTTTTTAGAATTTTTGGTTCCTTAACTACTTATAAAATATGAATAACCTATTGTATTAAGTTTTAAGTCTTAGTTATACACATTGAATATTTAATTAATTTTAAACTACAAAATAATTTAGAAATTTTCGTGACTTTGACGATTTTTATCAAAATTTAAAACTAATTTGAAGCTGGCTCTTATACTTTGTTAACCTAACTTCAAATGCTTATAAAAAAAAATTGTTGTTATTATTTATTTATTTATATATATATGCTTTACATATTTCAATAAAGTATATAGATATATTAGGTTAGTACACTACGCAATAAGGAAGAAGTTGTAAGGAATAAAAAAAAGTAATATGAACAAATGATAAAATTTATCGGTTATGAAATATGTCAAATTAAATTAAGATTTAATAATTCAAAAAAATTAAATGATTTTTAAGATTTATTAATTGATATGACAATACTATTACTGATTGATATACATAGGTACCCAATACTCATATATTATGTTTAAGCAATATAATTATGCAGCAAAATAAAACATTTAAAAATTTAAAATACTAATTCTGCTGTATTCAAATAATTATAAGACTATTGTTTGAAGCAGTAAACGGTACATGGTCATTTAGTAATAATACGATAAAAATAGAAGTACCGTTGTTTGTCAATCCATCAATACATAATATTAAAGTTAGCAACCAGTTATTGACTGCAACTAAAATAAATAGTTTATACAGGTTTTTTAAATCTGCTTATTATTGTATACCATTTATAAAACTGTACACTATGTAGCCAGGCTCATTTAACTACTAATTTATATTATTCTGTTAAAGCTGTATTTAATATTAACCGATATACTAAATATAAAATACATTAACCTAACATGAGGTATTTCTCCTTAGTCCTTATATGGATACACTGTGGACACCTATTCAACCAATAAAATATATAATTCAAGTAGCATCATACATTCATATACATTCGTACATATAGGTTCTATAGATAAGTATTAAAATAATCATAATTAAAAAATCCAAAAAAACTAGAAAACTTACCAAGAAATAATTAGTAAGTAATAACATTGAGTTTTTTCTCCAACAATTTTAATCACATTTATTTATAGAAGTAGAAATGACTGGTTGACCGTTTTAATCTATTGTTGTAAAATTCCTAACAGAAGAAAGTGGTTTAACAAGTAACTACGGATAATATAATGTAATAATGTAACAATATATTTATAAATGTTACTTTTTACACAAGGTATTTTCATATTCGTTTGGAATAAACAAGTTTAGCATTTCATGAAAACTTTTATTCGATTTTATGATAAAACCTTTTTAAAATATATATTTTATTATTATTATGTACATAAAATTCTATTTACCAGTAATCTACCACTAATGCATTATATTTATTACAGAAAGTATGGACAAAGTACAGCCGTAAAATAGTTAGACACTTGGCAACATATCTTTACATAAACAGCCTCTTACTTCATTACTATATTTGTATAGTACTATAGTGAACATAACATTAACTTAATGTGAATACAAATTTAAGTACCTACAAACGTATAGATAATTCCATAAAATAGAGCAAACTAGTTTTATTTTTAAGCTTTATTTTATTGTAATTAGTCTGTTTGGGCAAATATAATGAATTACATATTGCTATGCTTATAAATATGTAGCCGAATAAAATGAATTATTTTAATTTTCCAAAATACTATACCTTGGCATACTTACCTCGTATTGTGCTAACAAATTACAATATATCATACAACAAATGTCTACATATTTTATCTGTTACTTTATATAATCTCCAAGAGTCTAAATAAGACCTAAGAATACGTTTCTGTAAATTTATAAATTTAATAAAAACAATTTATTTGCAACTATATTATTATATGAAAATTATTTTAAATTATAAGACATATCTTTCAACAAATTAAACCATGTATCTAATATAAATTTAATATAAATATCATTCATTCGAAATTAGAATCGCTTACATTGCAATGTAGTACTCTTTGAGTACCTATCATATTTTTATTATTAAAGAAAATATGTAATAAACATAAATATTTTGTGAATTTGATGATATTAATATAGCTATGATGAATATTATTTAAATTTAATTAAAAAAATTGTCTTATATATTTGTCTTATATAACAATAAATAAAGTTATGCGTGTTGTTCAAAAACAAATGTAAATTTATAAATTCAAAAATATTTCATTAAAATTATATTATTAATATATTATAGGTACCTAATACAGTAATACCTATAATATATTTTACGATTTTATTAAAATCTTATTTTATTTATTTAATGTATACCTCATTTCAAAAATATATTCCATTAAATAACCAGAGGCACTCAATATTTTCGAACTTGTTTGACAAGGTACAGATTATTTAAGATAAATATTATTTGAATCAAATACTATTAATTTTATCATCCTATAAAATGCATCGATGAAACTTTGATTGATTAACAAATATTGGCGGGGGAAATTGTAGAAAGAAGAACAGTTCATTATAAACTAACAAGTAGTCTGTAGATAGACATTGTTCGTTATCACGGTAGTTGGTTAAATATTATTTAACCAATTGTTCAAGTATCGCAGAATGGCACATAATATCAGGTAAATAAAAAGCAATAGACACCTACATACAATTATCACAAAAAAATTTATTTACATAAACTAATTATACTTTAATACATTATTATAAATACATTCAAAGATAACAACATTACTCTAGTATTTATAATGTTTTTTTATTTTTATTTTACGTAAGTAAATGATTTTATTTAAAAATAAGTAAAAAATTATTTAATCAATTATTTTTTTTCTTTGCGTAATTTCAGATTGCATATCATGCAATTAACTAGCTATTATCATTAAAATTGTTATTTAAAATGTGTCAATGTGTATACATTATATTTACTTGAAACGCATGAGTAATATTATTATTATAATAAATGCAATTTAATATTTATTTTAATTAAATATGGAGAATACAATACTATGAATGTTCATTTTTGTTTACACTCAATTTTTAAAACAAAATTAACCATGATAATAAATTGATAACATATATATTAAGATTTATTAACAATAAAATTAACGTATTTAACTGTAATAATATTACAATGAAAGTGTTACACATATAGGTATTAGAATTTTTTTTTTATTTTATACTTGCTTAAAGACATCTGATTTTTTCAAATTTGTTAAGTTTAAAATATAAATAGTTATGTAAATTGTACTTCTATAGTCAAAAAGATCAATTGAAATTATTTCAGATATGCTTTTAGAAGGCCTTGACCTGCAATGTGTGGTCTTGAATCTTAGTAGGAAATTATTTTGTATTCATCTCAGTTTAGAAGTTAATGGTCCCAAATATAAAGAGTATTATACTATATATTTTCTTAGTTTAGACTGTTTAGAGAATAAGAAGATTATTTAAAATTCTACTCAGTTATGAAAACTACTTATACAATTTCTATTTCTCTTCATTTATATTATATTTTATATTATTATATTATTTCGGACTACTTATCTACTTTTTACTTTTAATAAGTTACAAGGAAAGTGATAAACTTACATATTTTACATTTAATTTTGTTAAATTTTACGCAATTTTAACCGTAGAAAATCTAATATAAATTATTAAGCTATAAATAATTCATATTTCGTGACAATATATTTTCATTAAACTACTAAAGTACATCTACATTACATTTTATTATCCTTTAGTTCATAATCAAAAAATGTATTTAACAACGCATACAATATATTTAGTTATACTTACCCATACTAAATAACTATTTATGCTTTTGTATTAGTTTTTGGTCCATATTAAACAAACCGCATGACAACAACTAATTATAATCGAATACTGGGTGTCATCTTTGAGGAAGTTTATTAACATAATATGAATAGAAAAATTCTAAACAGTAATGCCCTATAATATGCAAATACTTTGTAGGTCAGTTCAGTTTCAGGTCATAGAACTTTACCATACGAATATATATTTTGTTCTTCACAATTAAAGTTACGGTACTCCAAGTACGTGTCCGTACGAATTGCACTGTATATCATGAATACTAATGTATGTCAACCAGAGCAGGCGTGTCTTGGGCGAATTTATTTTTCTATATTATTTTTTCTTTGACGCTGCAAAACCAGAGTCAAAAAATAGTGACTCATATATATGGTGTATGTACCAATATCTCACGAAGACGTAAAACTGCGAAACGGCTAAACACTTTGTCGCTGAACGTCTAGCGACTTGTTACTTCCGCATTGAACATACGGGTAGACTTGTTTTTCTGTTTTAGGCCCGTCATCGCCATGTTCTTCCTTATAACCATTACGTGCATCGTGACCTCGTTGCCGGCTTCAATGAACCTGCCACTAGTAGATCCAGGTAAGCCGATCACATTTATAATCATTTTCGAATATTTTTGAGGGAAATTGTAAGTATTTGATATAAACTCTTTGAAAACCTAATATAACTCAATTTGAAATATGAAACATTGAAATATTATTCATAATTATATAATAAATAAACCTTAGTTATTGAAATTGTCTACCAGAACTAATTTATCAATATACTAATGTGCCACTTTTTTTTTTATAAAAATTAAACTCAATAAGTCATTTGACTCAAATGGTTTAACAGGAGTCAGTTTTTTAATTTATTTATATTTTCTTATAACAGTAGAATGAAGTATTGATATTTAAAATTAGTGTGGAATTACATTAAAGAATTTTATTGAAAATCCTTTATACAAAAATTAGTTTTGCTTACCTATCTATATTCTATATATTATATAAATATTTTGATGTACATTGAATTGTATAATTTTATTATCTCATTTTTTTGTATTTATTAAAATTATTATTTTATTTAAAGGGCTCTTTGTAATATCAGGCGTCAAAACTTGTGGGAACACTTTTGGTTATTGTCTTCTGGGTAGTGATTGCACCATGGATGATGATTTTTTGCCAGATTTAACTGGTAACTGTGATGGTTTAAAACGTGCATTCACCCCGAGTGCTCCTTTTACCTGTTGTAAATTTAACCAGAGATCGCAGCAATCAGGAACACCAATGATAGAATCTAATACCAAAAACACAACTAACACTATAACTAAAGATAAATTGGGAAAAAACACACGGGAAAATATTGATTCTTCACAAATGGATAGTGATCAATTAGCAAAACTAAACGAAATTGAGTCAGTGGTAAAAAAAATTGTCGAACAATTAATAAATGAAACTGCAAATAATATTAAAGCAGAAGAAACTATACTAAATAATGAAACTAGAATGGAAGAAAATACGGTTAAAAATAGTATAAATAATGAAAAATCAACGATAAACGACATTATTGAAATAAAAGATACTACCACGGATCCTTTAATAAATCTAGAAGGAACATTAGATGAAGGATATTTGAAAAAAGAAATACCTCTAGAGAACAAAAAAGGAAACGAAACAAATATATCTGATACAACTGAATCAGATATGGAAGAGTCAACCATAGATGATGAATTCAAAGCAGAAAAACGTATTTGTCAAAAATCTTGTAAAAGTGAAATCATTTTTTTGGTTGATAAAAAACCAATGTGTTATGGAACACTTTTAGATGACATATGGATACTTACTTCTGCTACATGCGCTTCCAGGTAAAGAACCATAAAATATCATGAAAATATATCCAATATATTATAATTAATTATCAGTCAAATTAGAAAAATACTCACCTAAATCAATAGTTATAAACAGAAGCTAGAACTGTACATTTATTTAACTAAGAACCTGTTAAGAAAGAATATGTACTTAAATGCACTTAAAATGGCAAACTAAGCATTAAAATATACTTTATAATATACTATAATAGTAATAATAATGAATTTTGATTCAAAGGAATATAATTATTTTAAACGATTTTATGATTTTCGTCAAGATTGCTGGTATTAACTACCTATTAAGATATAAAAAATAATATTTAAGTTATAAAACAATATTAAGTTTAAGAAATATTTTTTCAATCTTATAAATAACATATAAAAAATAATATTATAAACTTGTTATTAATTACTACAACATATCACATTTTTTATTTGTGCACCTTTACTGAACTCTGCCAAATTAAAAAAAAAATAAAATAATCAGTTTTCAACTTTATTCATAAAATTATCCATTATCTTCTTGAAGAATAAATAAAAATAAAAAATAATACTTTTAATAAACACTTTATAATTTTTGACAACAGAGAACAAACACTCGTTAAAAGTTATTATATCAAAAACAGTTATTCATTTAATATATCTTTACATTTTTAATTTTTTAAACATAAAATAAAAAATAAGAAAATTTGTAAAAAGCTGTTTTTTAATCTTTAACTATACCTAACAATTTTAATAGTTAAAATCTTGAACACAACATGTAATTGTACATAAAATTGATAAAAAGTTATCCTTGCTTTATAATAATTTGATTACAAATGTTTCTATAGTTTAGATTATTGTGCACAAAAAAAAGTCTAAGTCTCTACTATTTATTTCTATATGAAATTTTTAAAACCTAATAATTTTACATAAATAAATATTGTTTAAAAATATTTTATTGTGCATGTAAATAAACTATCAAAATCCCAAACAAATAGAGATAATTCTCTAAATTTATTATGACTTAAATTTTTCTTATAAATTATCATTTTAAATTTAGGTTAAATAAATCAGGTATAAGGAAAGTGACAGTAAGTCGAAAAGATTTAGTGGGAGCGACACTGAGCATTTCGAACATATTAGTGCACGAGAATTTCAAATCACCAGTTTCTAAAAATGCACCAGAAAACAACGATTTAGGTAAATAGTATTAAAATGTGTTCAGCAGAATTTATCTAAGCTTGCTTGAAATATTATTTAGCACTAGCTAGTTTGTCTGTTCCACTCGAGGGTCAAGAATGTTCACCGTGTTTTAGTCAAAAAAATACCATAACAAATGAAGTATGCAAGACTTCTCAAAACACAAATTTTAAGAATACAGTGAAATCATGTTAGTATATATTTAAATAATAAAAGGAAACAATGATAACTATATCATATATTTAATTTTAGCCGAAAATTGTGAAGGGCGTGTACAACTACGAAAGTTGATTAACAATCTATACTCGTACATAATACTGCCGTGTAATCACTGGAGGATGCAATACAATGTGAGTATATGCGCATTTAGCCACACGAAGTGTCCAAATTTTATTGTTCATTTAAAGATTAGCAATTAATTATACCTCTTATAATCAAAAATATTTTAAAATCATGGTGTATATATTACATTTTATACATATATATTTATATATTTTAATAAAGTAATAAATAGATAAATAATATTATACCCAAAAAATACAATAAATATAATAACATTCACCATAACACTGCAGATTTCATCAAATATTAAAATCGAAAAAATTAAAACAGAAATCATAAGAAATTTGAAATAAAAATATAAAATACTAATTTAAGGATTCGATTATTTTAACTCGATTAAACAGAACACTTTAGCTCATGAAAAAATGTGCAAAATACAACTATTACAAGTAGTTAAAGAAAATAATTAAAAAATATAAATTTAGTTACTATACTTTGACATAAAATAAACTGAAGGAATTACTTTTAATTAATTTAGTTTACAATTTTTTTTAATCCATATAAGTTTAATTAGGAAAGTACTATAGTTATATGCATATTAGTATTTTTAGTCATGAAACGAAGTAGAGAAAGTGACAAGCTATACAAAATATTGTAATAGAAAAATAATATTCATAAAAGCATATAAAGATTAATAAATATATACAAGGATGTAGTGTAAAATAAATTGAAATTAAAGGAAATAATTATAATTAGTGTACATATCTAATAAATAGAATATTAAAAACTAATTATATTTTCAATAACACTCTTATTTGAAAAGTTAAAGAATAAATTAAGAGCCAATCATAATATTTTATAAATTTAAAAAAAAACAATTTAAAATCTGAATCATTAATTAAATAATATTTAAAAAAGAATTAAAACGATACAAAACCAGATATTATGTTCTTTTATGTCTTAATGTGTAATACTAAATATGGAAAATGCTTAAAGGTGTATTGTAATATTTACCATATAAAAAACATATTATATTTTTTACGTTTAGAGATTTAAAAATTTAAAAAAAATACTAAATAGTGAATAAATAATCGATTAAAGGTACTGATAAATAGATCAGTTTCCCTATCACGTAAAATTATGTGTGTATGATATACAACACAAATAAAGAATAATAGGTATATAATTACACTTATTGACATTATTGTTTAGAGTCATGCGCTCAGATTGAAATCATATTATTTTTCTTTTTATTACCTTAGCGCTAAAATAAAATTGTGTTGATTTTTTGCAGCAAGAAGGGCGACTAGGAAGTAGCCTGTGGTGTGACGGTAAACTGGCCGGCGTCCAAACTGGCGTTGGCGTAGGGTCGTTGATTTATACGCCAGTGAATGAGTACACCGTGTGGATATCCGATAACAAGAGGTAAAAACTTGTTGGTTTCCGGGTAGCAAATGAGCTTGGATGGAAAAACGTATCAGAATTACACATGTCATATTATAAACACTATAAGCTTGAATTGAAATAGCATATTAAACTTGATTTTATAAGTTTTATTTTCATTTATGATATGTCCAATACTATAATATATTATAAGTAGTAAGATAAAAATATCAAGATGTCTGATTAGACAAGAATATCATAAAGATAAATAATTTATTTGATATCACTTACTTTAAACAGAACATTTTAAATAGGTATACACAAACATTTTAATCTCATGAAATGAAAGTAGTATTATTCCACATTAATAGTATCTATCTATAGGTTAGATGAAAATACATTTATTCAAAAATGTATATTTTATATCTGTGTTATGTTTTACTCAAAATTTTTATTTAAAAATAATTCATAAATACATTTTTCAGGATTGATGAAAGAAAATGAACAAAGAAATTGATCAGATGAAGATCATGTGTATTAAAAGACTGTGCATTTATTAAAATATTAAATTAATTTCAATCTATTGTATGTATCTATTGATAAGTTTTTAAATTATAACAATTATTATTTTATGTAATTTTATATATTAATTTTAAAACAATGAACACCCGAAAGAAAACCTTTTTTTGTCAAATTTAACTCTTCTTACCGTTTCTGGGGGTTTCTAGAATTATTTTAAATGCATCACTAACAAAACATTATTTCTATTATAAGGGGTTGGATGGTTTTAAGTGTTGTAACCTGTCTACACAATAAGAAGATTATTTTATTTTTTTAATAACTAGTAGGTGTATTACATCTGTCTGGTTTATATTATCCAAGATCTTTTGGCTCCGTACAACATTAGTTTTATTACCTGTCAAAGAATATAATGGGGTTGAATACAAGGTCACTAACGAAGAGAACGACGACCGTTCGTCAGCCTTATGTCGTTATAATGATCTTCATATGAAATTATATTTTTATATATTATTTTAGAATTTAAAACTATTTTTTTTTTTATTTTAAAACTTAATTAGCTTACAAAAACAATTACCATAGAATTCTCAACCAAAATTACATATATTATAGTATTCATCAAAATTTATAATCAAGTTATATTTTCATAGTTAATTTTTGAATTAAAATGCTTTTGTACATTTGTTCAGCATCATCAAATGCAAATTTTTATTTTTTACACAATTACTCCGGAGTCCGGGATATTGTCAGGATTGTTTTCATTGATTATAAATGTAATTGTATCCTACGAAGTATATAATTTTTATTAGTTTATTTGTATTTATAATTTAAATAAACTACCTATTATTATTTTATTTCAATAATATAAATGGCCATGGCCATTTAAAAAAGTATTTACATAATATTTACTTACATTTTTTTAATTTTTTAAATTAAATTCAAGATTATGTGTAAATTATTTAAATTTATTTTTTAATTGAAACGCCAGTATTTATATCATTCCTTAATTTTGTAATTTTGTTACTTTATGAATATTTTATATAATTCAAATCCTGTAGTAATAAATATTATTTTTAAAGAATCACAAGTGTACCTACTCTTTTTAGTTTTTTAATTACAATATTGATTTAATTTTATACAAATGAGTATAAGTCACGTAAATTTGATTAAGCAAATGTACCATCTATCTGTTTATAACTTTGAACTAAATATTTAAATATAAAAATATAGCAATGCGTGTAAATTTTATTTATATTTTTTCTTTTGAGAAGTAAGTTTTGATTGAATTAACATTATTTTTTATGGAATTTATTTTTATAAAAAAATTATTATAATTATTACCTAAAATCTACATTGGTCGCTAACAATCAACTAATTTAATGTATAGGTAAGTACTAAAACTTATAATTAATATTTTTTTCCCTATCCTTTATAATATTAATGATAATAATAGGTACATATTCTTTACTTACGGAGATAAAACGCAATTTTACATAATATAAATAACAAATAACAAATTTATGGGTATAATAATATTTAATGTCCTAAATTTATAAATTGGCAAACAAATAAATACAATATAATAATGATAATAATTTTAGGTTAAGACACGACTGTTAGTACATGGCATACCTTTAAGTACATACACAATAATATTTAATATCTATATTGTCATATTTCTTATATGAAAACAAATAAACCTATTTTATTTATTTATTTCAACTTTAAATCATTACATTTTGAAATTTCATTAATATTAACATGTTGACATGGTGGGAATAATGACTATTTATTATAATATTAAGTACTAACTAACCTAACCTAAATCAGATATATTAATTATATATGTATTATATTATATATTATATATATATATGTTAACATAATAATTAAAAATAATGTTAAGTAAATTAAAAACGATTGTTATTATAACTACCTATCCGTAGTTTATACTATTACATTTAGTACATATAACTAGAAATACATTTTTTATTAGTTATTTTTGTTTCTTAGTTCAAGAATACGACTTAATTTTAAATTGATTTAAAATATCTTAATTTTAGACACAGTTAAATCAAAAAATATATAAAAAAGTTTTTTAACGTGTTTATAATAACTAATTTAAAAATATATATATTTACATGCATTTAACTGGTATTTATTTCATACAAAATGAAGTATTGATTGCATACATTTAATTGATGTAGGTTTTATAAATGTAAATTACAAGTAGTAAGTACCTATGCTTGTTTTTAAATGTTACTCAATGAATTATCTAAGAAGGAAAAAGAAAGTTATATTTGTTTTAATAATGTAGATACCCGGGTACATACAATAATAAAATAATAATTGATGTAATATAAGATATGCATATGTTTATACGTACACAGTAAATATGGAAAGTGAACATGTGTTCTTAAGTATAATTTATGTCAGTCATTAGCATAACTCATACAAGAATAGACCACTTTTACTGATCGTGTGAGATCACTCATCATCAGACTTTAATAGTACAGATATTATTCAAAAATTAAAGGTACAGAAATAATTTCGTCGTATTTTTATTTTTATAATATGTGTTTTTGTAAATTTAATATCCCACATTAATAATAAATCGGTAAAACGGTTGAAAAAGATTAGAAGATTATAGTAATTGTACGTGAACAATGAACGTTGAATTGTAGTAATTTATTACAATTTATAAGCTTATAAATATCCCATTATTATTGACATTTTGAAAAAAAAAATAATAAATCACTTATTAAACCGGTAATTTGGTTATGCATTGCTCGAAAACAATATAATATTATATTAACTTTAAGTTAAATCATTGCATTCGACCAAGTACAAACGGTTTTTAAATACTTTTATAACTGCGGTAATCAGTGACACAAAAACAACCCAAGACGTGGTCGAAACAGCACTGCCCATTGAACGTTTTTTCGCATTTATTTTGGCCGTTTCTCACAATAACACCGATAACTTTAAAACTCGAATACCACCGAAAACTTTGAATCACGAATGCCATCGAGAACTTTGAACCACGAATACTTACCTACCTACCTACCAACCTAGCTACTGCGGCTACATTTGTCTACAGAGTATGATAAGTAATCCTAGTTCTTACCAATCCTGTTTTTCCACTAAAACAACGACGACGACGTGTCGACTTTACGCCACCGCCTTTTACGTATATATATATATATATATATATATATATGTATTTTTTTTATCATTATCGTTATCATAATTGTTATACTCTATTGTAATAATAATAATAATAATATCATGACCATATTATTATTGTTATGATAATAACAACATATACGGTTCGTTCGGTGTGTGACGTCACCTTCGGCGTCCTTGCCCACGGTCGTCCGGAGGATTCACTTTCTTTCAAGCCGGTGCTCACAGACACAAGCGGCGACTACGCGCACACGCCCGAGATCGGCCGCGACTCTCTCTCCTCGCCGACCACGCCACCGCCACTCCCGTCCGTCGGAACGATAGTGTATACCTACCTATAGCGGCGCGGTCATCGCACGCACTGGAAACCCAACGGACCGGAGCGGCGGGCGGCGTTTACTCCCACGATTTGCGGCGGCGGCGGCAGCGGCGGCGGCGGCGGCTAGAAGAGATCCCGCGCGACGACGCGACGCAGTGCCGCAGTATCCGCGAGCCCCGAAATACTTACGGTTCGCGTCTGTTATGTGCGTTAATCGTCCACACCGCCACCAGCACTACTCTGCCAGGGACGACACGCTTGGAACATGTGGTCGAGATGCGTCCTGATATTAGGTTAGTCGGATCACAATAATATGAAATAATCTATAATAATATGTCGTTATTGTTGTATTGCGTCCGCGCGTGTCGCGAATTCGATAAATCAAGGGTGGAAAAATCATATGATATTTCATATCGACGATCCAAAACGGATGACATCGATGATTGAAGGTTCATAGCGCGCGCCAAATAAAAAAATTTAAGGTGACAAGTACTTTATCTCGAAATCACGACAAAAAAATATCTTTTATTGATAAGATATTATTATCTACACAGTTACCTACGCGGCAGTACCCCCCCATTCGATTATGTTAATTACACTATAAGCTCTTAATTTAGCTATATTACCTATTGTTCATTCGTTTAAACTCTACGTATTTGTATAAATCAATTTTTTTTCATACCCGATAGACATTAGTGAAAAACCAAATAATATCAGTGGCAACATTGATCAAATTCATGTTATGTAATTACATCTTTCTTAAATCATTGTGAAACATGCGTTTTATTTTAAAAATCATTTAATAATTGTAAAAACAAAATTTTACTAAATTGTTAAATTAATTAACAGCAAAAATATATGAATTTTCCTGTTCTACTCATATATTGCTTTATGATACGACAGAAGTAAAGTACGTAAAACTAGTGACGTAAAGTGGGCAACGCTACCATGATTATTTTTCACGAGTTTATACGCTATTTTCTAGTTATCCGGAAAAGCACATTAAAGGGTTATACCACTTACTATGAACTACAAATTAATAATAATTAAAAAAAGGTTTTTGATAGATCACGCCATCGTCATTCTTAAATAAATAACTTAATTATAAAAATTAACAATTTTTATAATTTATCTCAAGTTAATACGTATAGATGAATAGACGAATAGTGTTATTTTGTTTTTTTTTCTTAGAATATTTAGTTTGATAAAAATTGATTTTTCATATCCTTTTGTGTTGTTACGCCACTGCAGTGATACACTTACACTTTAAAATTAAACGATTTTCTTACTTCCACACTCTGCAGGTAGAAAGGTTTACGTAGACAGTGTAATCCATTATACCGAATTAAAATATAAAATTATATTAATTTTTATTTTTATATATTAAGTGGATGTCAGTGCAATATTTTTCTGTCTCACATTTCTCATTTGTATTCAAATTTTGCAAAATTCAGGTATACAAAGCCACTTTTTGATCGTTGCAAATCTATTAAATTATATAAAACAAATAAATTAAAAAAAAACAGATGTGCTCAAAAATAAAGTTACTTAAATACAAATGCCCCACACTAGTAAAACGATTATTAAGTACTATTTTATTCAACATCTATACCTATTTATTACTATAAATTTTGATTATATTAAAATATTTATAAAAAGTAAAAATACTAATTATAGTAAATTAAATAAATTCTTACTAATTAAGTTTTAATTGAATTCTTTTCTACCAAATACATTTTTAAAAAACAATGCTTTAATAATAATGTACTATAATAATTATCATATTTATAACTAATAGTATAATTTGAATATTAATTTATCGTTTTTTTCAATTATCACATTATACAAGCTATTTATAAATTATAATTGTTCTATTATCCATACAGGCATACAGCTTGAAAAACGTTTAATTTTTATTACTAAAATCGATAGTTCCATAATAGGTATATTATATAAATTTTAAAATAATACAAATCACTAACAAATTATGCGTAAATATAATATGCATTAATTATAAACTATAATAAACGTTTATTTGTAGTTAAAATAAAATATTAAAAATTATTAATTTAATAAACTACAATATAATTTAATTCATAATTTGTATGCAATTTTAGAACTTACTCTTTAAGTTCTGATACCTACTTATTATTTTAAACTAATATATATTTGAGTGGTTAGCACGCATCATCTAAAATAAATTATAATAATACATTTTCATCTAAATCCAGTAGGTAATTATTCATAATCCATAAAATAGTTACAACGTTATAGTTTACATTTTATCAAAATAGTAGGCAGACTAATATTTAAGTTTTTTCAATAATCCAGAATTATAAGTAAGTGGTGCACTGAACCGTATGAGTCTTTTTGGCGCATCACAAATTGAACTCATTAATTCAAATATTTATACAAAATATTTTAAATTGTGTACATAATAAATTATATTGATAGGTGGTACCTGTTATTAATATAATACTTAGTTAAATAAACCCAATCGTTATTCCCGTATATCAAAATATTATTATTCACAGTGTATTTTGCACTTTAAAACTAAAATATCGGATACGGATTCTTTTACTATTTGTGTTAATTTATATAAAAACTTTTCAGAAATGTATGAAAACATCTAAAAATATAAAATTACATCATTCAAAAATACAATTTTAAAATATAAATCATATTTAATTGATAAATTTGTATTCTTGAGCTTTTAAGTAGGCTTGACATATTTCAATATCTATTAAACTCCATTATACAAGATAGTCTAGTAATAGCCGAATATAATTGTATAACAAAAATTCAATTCGTTTTGTAGAGGACCAATAAAGATTACAGATTATTGTAGTATACTTGGCGCATTTCTCTAGTTGAATTCTCTAGTTGTTATTTGACAAGTGACAACATAACAAAGTCCAGTACTAATTTTGCCCATTGTGGTTTTACATCCTTCAGCCAGAACGTTATGATTTGGTCCATTAAATTGTCTTCCGGTCATGTTGCCGACTTCCCGTTAAAAGAGCACGCAAAAATAAAAAAATAAATTATAAAAAATGTGGCCCGTTATGTAAAACTGTACTCATACTGAGCGGCGAGTCGTCTTCAAATTATTCATTATGATTGAACTCATTCGAGGGAGACGAGTGGCGGTATGTATATTTTTTTGGCAGTTGCATATTCAAAAACAATGGTCAATCATGTCCAACGTTGTAACGTATCAAAGATTCTCTCATGATTCGTTTAACAGAAATGTATTGGCACATTGTTTCAAGTGATATATTGATTTTCTTACTCTTGGAGACACTAGGTCATTTGTATACAGTTATACATTTTTATTTTTTTACTAAACTGACCACAAAATTGAGCGACTTCAAGCAATATTTTAAAGTTACAAAATAGATAAAGCATACAGTTTTAAAATTATTATAAAATATGTTTGATTTATGTAATTATTAAATTAAAATACAAAATTAAATTAAATTAAATAACATATTGTATTTAATACAATGTACTCAATACACATTGTATTAGATAATGAATAAATTCAAGAAAATTACAAGGAAACAATCCCACAAGTATTTAGTTAATATTGAATAGATAATGTAATTTCATAACACGTATTTTTGAATTAGCTTAAAATTAAATATTATTATCTCTTATAATATATTTAAATGAATTTCTTTAATTATTATTTTTGAGTGTCTTTTAAAGTTAAAAGAAAAAAATTTTCAAAATTGTAATAATAAAAAAAGAATGATAAGAAAATAAAAAAATTAACTCTTTTAATACATAACATAATTAGAACTAAATATAGAAATATAATCAAATAGCTATCCTCATAAACAAACAACAATTTTGAAATTTAAAAATTTTAAAAAAAAACTTTGATTTGAAATTTATTTAGTATATCTAGACTAAAGGTAATGTCCTTATTTATTTCTAATTTAATATTTGTATTTGTTTATTTAACCATTTAAATTTGACTATACGCCCCAAACTTAATCAAATTTTATAAAATTAATTTTCAAAATAAAAACATTATTAACATATTCTTTAATTATTTTATATCATTAACTATATAATTATATTATAAACATTTTACATGCAAATTTTATTCACTTAAATATGTGTGCCATAATATATTAAGTTATTATTAATAACGATTTATATAACGGTTAATGCAAATTTTAATTATAGCATTACATTTTTAAGAAA
Organism: Pentalonia nigronervosa; assembly: GCA_014851325.1. Classification (NCBI taxonomy): domain Eukaryota; kingdom Metazoa; phylum Arthropoda; class Insecta; order Hemiptera; family Aphididae; genus Pentalonia; species Pentalonia nigronervosa. Next base: position 38,699 of record JACXSJ010000830.1, on the reverse strand, counting down.
CTAATTATTTTAGGATGATTATAAAAATATTAATAAACATAAATTATGTTATAACTTATATATTAAAAACGTACTCAACCCAATTCTGACAAAATGACATATTTTCCTAATAAAAAGGGAAAAAGGATAAATTTCTATTATTTACGTACTGCAATGTTTATAAATTAATAATATTCTCTTCAGTAAATCTGGCAATCGCCTCGGAAAAACCGATACTCCTTAGGATACACTAGTTAACTAAATGTCTGGAACACCCGGAAATATTTAACAACCGACAGACGCGCGTATTCAAATACTCAAACAATAATAATTGACCCACTTGTCGCGGTTTTTTTACTCCTTTTATGTTTTTTAATGGTTGCCCTTTTGTTTCGGGCTGAAGCGAAAGCCAGACGAAACAATAAATCTGAATTTATGACATCAAGCCCGTGTGCTCTGGTTGCCTGTTGTCCAAACAGAGGCCATATTATAATAACTAGGAGAATACACGAACCAATTGCACACAACCAATTAACAGGGATCTAAAAAAAAAAATCTTAAGTTTATAATTATTATGATTACAAGAGAAACAACAATGAATGACACTATGGAATTGGTAATAACTGGTATATGTGATATGTCAAATCAACTTGACCCGGATTCCTCAAAGTTGTGTCATGGGTGAAACCATCATGCATTACTGAATATTATGTGTTTTTTTTTTCCGAACCATTACACAATAGTATAACACTGACGAAATGAGTCAGTAAAAGGAGCGACGTCGAAAAAACAAGTCCTTCACTTTAATAATTTCAAGGGAAATGTATTTGTCAGGCATTATATTCACAATTTATTAACATTATTGTATTCAATTTTTATGTTTGTACATTTTTAAATTAAAATTTAGGTACCTATTGTTTTAATTCTAAAAATATTCATTGGTAATACTTATATTTATAATATCCGACAATCGAAATGCAATAATTACAACACAAATTATCACTAGTGATCAACTACAAAAATTCTTATATTGATATTAAAAACTAAACAAATCCCTTCAAGTATCAATTATTAATAGACAATAGTACCTATTAAATGATAAAAGTGTCCACCTACTAAACTTTGTTAAAAAAACCAATGAAATTGAATTTAGAAAACGAAATGAAACACGTTGGTTTGAATAATCAGTTAGTAGATACCTAAACTGTTAATATATCTCAAATTTCATGAACAACTGGAGTTTCTTGTTCTTTATCTTCTAATGTTAAAATTTAAATAAGGTAGTACTAACCTTTACTCACTTTCGGGTTTTTTGATTAATTAATTTCTTAGCATTATCGATTAAAAAATGTATAGTAGATATTACTCTAATACTACCTAGTTAGAATCTATTGAGTTATATATTTTAATAAAAAAGTTTATAACAATGCAAAATTGAATTGAATATAAATTATGTGTATTTATTTGAGAGTTATCAATAATCATCGTCAAATCAATAAAAAAAATTACCTACAAGTACAATACATTTGAAAATTATATATAATAAATACTTTTTCATCATCTTAAAAAATAAAATTCTTATATACTGTAATAGCTGTAAAAAATGTTAAACTTCCAATTATTCATAGTTGAATCAAGGAAACATTAATTTATAATAAGATTGATAGATAATATTTTAAAAAAATGTTAGTTAAAGGAAATAATTCAAATATCCCGTTGTTCTAAAACCATGTGACAAGTAACTGTAGTTACGTATTCAAAAATTGTTATTATTATATTTTTTTTTTTATAAGAATAGTTTTATTTTTTTATGAAATTATAATCATCTTATTTTATAAAAAATAAATGTATATTTTGATTAGGTATCTATTTTTACCAACATTATTAAAAATATATTTTTTTATGAATATTAAAAACAAAGTTACATAACTACGACACTATTAGATTAAGTATTTTAAATAATTAAACCTTAAATTGTATTTATCATGATCTAAGTATCTATGTATCATATACCTTTATAGGAATATAGGTATAATATAATAATTATATTATAACAACAACGTTTAGTTATAAAATATTTATACTAAATGCATTGTTGTCCATCAAGTAATGCAAATCGATTTCCTATTAAAGCACTTTATATGAGTATAATGCATACATACTACCTAAACTTTTTTGCGATTTTGATGATGTCCAAGACATAAATACATCTACATATAGAAACTACGATGTAAAAAAATAAGATATATTCATTTGAAAAATTAATAAACCATGACTATATTGTACACACACTTGCATCGTGCACTTAAAACAAAAAAATATTCGAGGTTTTCCGATCCGTCTTTTTTTTCGTACAGATAATAATATAACAACACTCATATTACTAGCGACTCCGTTTGTGTCAACGGTGGTCTCCGGTGCATCGGAGAAAGCGATAATATGTAAAATAAAAAAAAATTTAAAAAATAGACGCAAACGATAATATATTAAAATATATTCGTATCTACATATTATACACCTACTATTATAATAGGTATATATTATAAGAGTCGGACGCAGAAAAATAATATTCTATCCACGTTGATTTTTTTATTCCAACGTCATAGGCCGCCGAATCTTACACGGAAACGCGACCACGGTCGTCGTAATAATAATAATAATATCATATGCATATTTTATTTTATTTAATTCTATGCGTGCGCTGCCTCTAAAATACAATATTTATACATGCATTCGTGTGTTTTCGGTTCGAAATACGACTACGTCGCTGCCCGCGCCGCGAGCGGTTTTTATAGAAACCTGCAACGACGTCACCGGGTCCGCGGTGCAAGCGAACGGTCGCGCGCGCGTGCTCGCGGAACGCCCGGCGCCGACGGTGCGCGCGATAAAGACGCCGTTGTGGCGACGACGACGACGTCACCCGAGGGATATTTTCACTGGTTCCGCGGGAGGAAACGTCCGAGAAGAAGAAACACACAACAAGAAACGTGTTATTATTGTTTATAACCTCCAATTAATAATATTTTGTTCGACGCGATTATTCACGTCCGCGCGTACCATTGCGTATATGTGTATCTTGGTCACGACCTTCGAATATCCGTGAACGGCCTTGTTGGGCCGATATTAGAATGAGAGAAAAAACATAGGCACACGACGTCCGCGGTATACTAGTTTTCTTTTTCGTGTCTACAAAACCGATATTATAAGTGTGCACGCGCAAAATATGTATACATATATGTGAAATGTATATAATATGTAAACATTTGAAGACAGCGAGCCAGAGAGAGAACACAATTGATGAGTATGGCGTTACATTGCTGCAAAAACGCCATTTCGTGGGCGGATGTATCTCCCGGATATTGTTTACTTCGACTTTCAGACAATCTCGTTTTCACCAGCCATTTCGACGATAACATCACTTTCGGTCAAAATATATTTCAGACCTTCGCAAATGGTTTTTTTTTTTTTTTGTAGAACTAAGGTGCCACAAGTATTGTTAAGCGGATTAATAATAACAAGCTTTTATGATTTATCAATATTCAATCGTATTTTGAATTAATCACGTAACTTTGTTCTATGAAAACCATTATTCGTCCGCAATCATGATATAATAGAGATCATATCATAGTGATATTAATTAGTGATGTAATTAATATTATGAAACGTCCATCTTATAAATTAGATATTTTATTTGTGAATAGGTAGGTACTACCATTATAGTATTTATAATTAATGGTACTACCTTTATATTAACAAATATAAACACCAATCATTTTATTTTGGTCAATTTAAACAATCATTTAATGTTTGTATTATTTTGATAAAAAAAGAATAGTAAGACATAATATAGAAGTAAAATTCATACTGTAAAACAATTATCTACTTCTTTAACTTTTTATATCATTATTTACTGCATTTTTTTCTTAGTCTGATTATTCAATAGTCTTCATGTAATTCATTCTATATTTTATAATTTATAACAGCATAATTATAATTAATAATGATAACTTTAAACCAAATACATTAATACCTACTTTGAAATATTATAATGATAATACTGACTACTTTTGCCTTTTAGTAAAGTAGGTACTTTATAATAATAATTTCATTAGTTCTAAATATACGGATATTATTATAAAAATTCCTGTTTTGAATATTTTAAAAACCTTAACAGATTATTACCTAATTCACGAATTCCCAAAAAGAAGATATTGTTGTATCAGTTGAATATAATTATTTAAATTTGAAACGAAGTGTTAATATAATATCAATGAGTCAATAGTAAATCATTCGCTAATAGTTTAATACATTTATAAACATGCCTAGTCATACCTACACAATGAATAAGATAAAATAGTTTAGGTGGGATTACAATATTTATTCTTTAATACACATATAAACACATAATGTATTGTTTTAAAATATAAAAAAACAAAACTAATTAAGTAATAATACTAATATGACCCGTAATACGATTTCAGTAAACTACTTCTTATTTCTTACATTATTACCATATTCCATATTATGTCACTGTAATAAAGTTGAAACACACGTATACAATATTTCTGATTGTGTTAAAATGATATTTTTTTTTTTTTTAATAACTTGTGCACATGAATTTTTGGTACATTGTTCTGTATTCCAATTTTACATTTACACATAACTCATCATCTATTATAATATTCAATATTTATGCCGGAATTTTTGACCATTTTCTTTGTTCTATAAATTAAATTCCACATAACACATATAATTTGGTATCGTATAATATACCACGTTATTTATATGACTTAAAAAATCGAAGTGAGTACAATTTTACATATAAATATTTCATTTTACCCTTAAGTTAGTGTGATTTTACAATCAATTACCACTTAAATTAAATGCATACATATGATTATGCCAATGATGCAGCTTAAATTAATAGTGCTTTCAACTATATTATAGTTAGCCGTTTAAATTCTTACTTTAGTCATTAACAAATAAACCTATATCTAATTTATTAACACTCATAAATTTGCCACAAATAATTTAAATTCATAATTTAGTTTACAAAAACAGTTATGTACAACACAATAACATTAGTGTATTCATTTTTAAAAATAATCATTTATTTATATTATGTACGATTTATTAAGTAATAGTTGGTAAATAATTCGTATGAATACATCTAAGCCAAAAAGTAATATATTATATTATATAATATGAATTATCCACAGAGTAATTTACCAAGTATGCTTATCCTAATTTTATCCTTTAATAATGCATTTACTTAAATTTTGATTTTTGGAATTTTTAACTAGATATGTTTATAAACTATATTTTAAATAGGTCCTTATATTTTGTTTAATCCAATTAAAGAGATGTCCTGTGGCAATACAAATTTCAAATGAGAACCCCCCCTAGGTCATTTTCTTCATTTTTTTGTAAAGTGTAAGGCAGATTATTTCATTTACATTTCGATGTACATAAATTTAGAATTAAACTAGTAGTTTCTAAGTTATTAATCTATAGTAAATGTACATCGAGGATAATAATCCATGATAATAAGCTTAGAAGTTATTAATTATAATGACTTAAAAACTATAGTTATTATTTATATTGCATTTTTGATAGTCCAATATAAAACATAAAATATTAAATAAGTTAAAATTTGCAAAAAAAAAAAAACGAAAATTATTAAATTTCTATTATTATATTATGTTATAAAAATAATAATATTTATCACAACCTGAACTCATCACTCTGCCTAAATCATCGACAAAACTGAGATTTAAATACTTTTTTAAGACCTACATTAGAGTATTTAACTAATTAAATTTTAAAAACAAATTGTGGGGTATAGTAACTATCTTAGTACCTATAGAACCAATTAAAATAAAGCTATAAATAATTATTACTGTATAACTAATGGCCTTAAATTTTAACGAATAAATTAATTCGTTAATAAAAACATAATGTAAAATTATAATATTAGGTAATGTCATGACTAACAAGTTAAAAAAATTTTTTTTTATATTAATGTTTAAGTATAATAGTGGATGACAATTTTTTTTTCAGGGATATGTTACTTAACCGTAAAAGCTGGTGTTGCAGTTCGTCATTTTGAAAACAGTTATTCACAAGGTAATTCCGGTGATTCATGTACACTAATACGTGTATGTTTTATATAAATATTACATATAATCCATATAATAGGTACCTATGTATAATAATAAGTATAAACTATGTAATAAATATCCATCTAGGTCATTATCACCCTGACGGTAATTCAAAAAAATAATAGTTGCGTAACATATATTGACCTCTAGCACTTTCTCTAACCAAAAATGTTTCGATAGAAAAGCCTATGAGGTGGGTACAATTTTTTTTCTCCACACCTATCACGATTGTCCTGTATGCGTTTTTTTCTTTTTAAGAAGTCACAAATAGTTGCACAACCGGTGTGTATGTGACATTATGTAACGGATGTATTGGACGAGAGAAAAGTAAAAAGCAAACACGCGTGTGAGAGGAAAAACAATTATGTTTATTTTGGCGTTCATATAATATTTTATATTACATATATACTGATATACGGGAACTGCACTTCCGATTTTTATATTACCACACTTTCTCTGATGTCCCATAGGAGTTAATTTTTGTATATAAGCATTTTTTGTTTTTACATAACATAATGGCTAACTTAATTTTAATCGTTGTTATTCTAAATAATATTATTTATGTTGGAGTACTAACTCATTTTTTTTATTAAAAACAATAGCCTAAGCAAAAGGCAAATGAACCATTGGCTGATGTATTATTGTATTTGTTTATGTATTACATTTTTACAAAACAAAAGACCTTACGCACAGTTTTGAACATCTGACGGTAAAGCACCCGGATATCGTGCATAAAATGGAAAGTAAATGAGCGTGGGCGGCGTAATATATTTTCTTTAAAAACACACCGATTTACATATTATACACAGTCTGTTTTGTCGGGTCGGTGAAATATAATATTAATTTTGTATGTATGTTCAGAAAGGTTACAAATCCACTGTTCAACACACGCTCGGCAAGTTCAATTGGTTGTACATAATTTTCACTTTGAACAACCTACGAATAACATTTTTAAACCAAGTTTATTTTTATTGGTACAATATATACGTAGGTTTAGTATTCAACCATTTTTACCTACACACTTATTTGTATTTTTATTCTTTTAAATTATTATATAGTCACTGTACTAGAAAGTAACAGAATTTTAAGTTTAAACTCATAGTTATCTAAAACAATAATATAATAACATACAAATAAACTTTATGTAAATGGTGTAATAGTGGCTTATATTTCTAAATATTATTATAAATGTTAATAACTTAGGACAATAAGATGTTTAGTATAATTAATTAAATTTAGTATAGATACCGCGATTTATATCTAGATAAGTACACTTATAGATAGACACACTTCAAAATTTAAAAAAATAATAATAGTTTAAGTACATAAAATACATATATATATAAAACAAATACAAAATATACATTTAAGAATATTTCTGTGTGGCAATTCAGTTTTAGTTCCTTTGTTACATTTAGTCATTAGCTGCCATCCTTTTAAAAACAACTTTTTTTTTAAGAATACTATTTTATAATGAATCGTATAATTTATAACATATTATACATATTTATAATCAATCCTTTTAAAAAGTAATTTCTAATTATAAATGATTTAAACTCTATTCAATTAATCTTAAACGTAAAATTGATTGCATAGGTTTGAACACACTCCTCGAAAACAATTAGAATTTTTTTTTTATATAGAAAGAAAAATATAAAATACTCGTACCTACATATTATGTAGAGTCAAACTGTGTCATGATTAATGTTAGCTTGTAACATTCTATTTACAAGCGTAAACAGTAGCAATGAAAGATTGCTAGATAGAACGCATTTAAATAAATGATTGATTAACACGTGAATAATAATGTCGACTCTTTGAATTTTTGTATTGGACAAAATATTTTTTATAAAATAAAAAATTCACATTGAATACAAAAAAAAAATAATCTTCAAAAGTAATAAGTAAATTAATCTCCCAAAATATAATGGACAATTCAATATTACTTAAAGTTAGTTTATTTTTTTTTTTATAATATATTTTTAATAATTTGTGAGAATATAATGTAACTGGCTACTAATTAGTGTGGGTTGTTGTTGTTTTTTAGAAAGAAAATGTACTCCACGCCTCAGATGCAACCAAACGAGTGAAAGTTTTTCGGATGTAAATATTGTTTATTTCTAAGCAATATTTAGTCCAGCCATACATATAAAATCATAATGCACTATTTCCAAAAATAAACTACTTAACTAGTTGCAAATCATTATTTCTCTATAACTATTCTAAATTAAAACTTAAAATTAAATATTTTTTAATATTTCTTATTATTACCATCTTTTTTCATTTTTTCAACTAAAAAACTGGTTATGAATTTAACTATGTTAAACTATAATATCCAATTCTATACATTTTGGTAAATTTATTTTACGATAGAATAAATTAGATATTATGCAAAAATGTTAAGGTACGAACATATTATGTACCATGCAACGACTAATTATATTGTATTCTTTAAAATTATAATGATGAGTTCTAAAATGATCATATTTTATAGATAATTAAATCAATGTATAAATGTATAATATATATTATATTACAAATGTTAACTTCTTCGCTGTTTATACACAAACTAAACTATACAAATGAGTGTTAATAATACGAAAGTAATATTTTATCATTGACATATTATACTTTAATTAAAATTGTATACCATATCTATTACAATATAAAAGTGCCCATTAAAGTGAAATCAGAATTGAAACTAATAAGGAGATACCTATAGGTTATAGTATATGTATTTAAAAGTCCTTTACATGTCTCAGTTTCTTGCATATAATAAATATAGATTTAAACTATGATAAAACGCACAGAAAACTTTTGTGTAAAACCGTTTTCTTATTTCACCCACTGATTGAACAAACACATATTACTTATTAACTATCGCAATTATCACATGAAAGTTACATTGCTGATAAATAGAATAGAGGATGCTTAGCTGTATTTGGATAATATACAAACAAAATACCTAGGTGTGTTATGTTTCATGGAACCGTCCAGAAGACTGATTAGTGATTAGTTAATTATCCTATAGTGTTACTAATTTACTTCTAATATCGAAGTAGGCCGACGTTATCTTATCGACGATTAAATTCACTCTTACACTATAGATTTCCATCTAATTTTTCTCATTCTTCGTTGGTTTTGCGGTTGCGACACTATAGGGCGTCCAAAATTGTCTAAATATACCTATGCAAGTGTGTGGGGAGCACAAAAATAAATAACTTTCTATATGTGTCAAGTATAATACTTAGTTATTTGAATTTATTTTTATTTATGATTATTATTATCTATTTTTATTCTTGTTGTACCTCACCTAAACTGATCGCAAATTTATAACCATCGGCGCAGCGCCTACGTATATACATATAATTAGCAATATACTAAATCTGAACAAAAAAAATAACTCTCACTAAAAGTTAAACGTTTTATTATCTTCCCATTATATAAACAACATATATTTACATCTAATCGTTAATCGTTATTATGATGTAAATACGTCTTATTTATAAATGTTTAATGAAGCACTTACTGAAACTATTTATAATTCTAAATAACTATTGGTCAAACATTTATAAAACAAATAATAATTTACACAGAATAATAAAAATATGTAAAGTTAAATTATATGATTTTTTATATTTTGTTATACATTTTTTGATAATTTTAACTTTAGACGTTTATTAAAAATGACCATTGACTTTTTTTACTAAAATAGATGAATTAGCCTTAATAGTTAAAGGGAGGTTTGCTTTATGGCTTAAGTTAGGTTATGTTAAGTCAGGTTACGATTAGCTAACTAAAACCTACTACAATAACTGGGCCTGAGGGATCGCCGTTTGTTGTTAGAGATAACCTATGATTAATTACCTATATTGCAGTTAAAACAGATATAAAACTCTTGTAAAAATATGAATATAATATAAATATAATACTACTTTTATTTGAATAATTAAATACAACTATCAATATAAAACATTACTTCCTATTAAACTTTAAATTTCTAGTAAATTAAATAAATTCTACATGCTACAAATTTGACTGAAATATTCTGACAAATGTATTTATCTTTTAACCTAATGAACCTTTACTGTCTTATTGATAGAATATGTATTATAAAACTATTTTCGTATGTCATCTCCCTGTGTTGTGTCTATTGTTGTATTGTAAACTGTAGTCTAGTAATGAGTACTAGGTACCAACGCGAGGAGAAAGTGATAAGTGTTGAGTCATTTATTTGAATTGTTATCATAATAATTATTATTGCCCATGCAAATAATAATATTTTGAATAAAACAAATGTAGTAATTAATAATTATCTTGTATGATTACGAATCCTTCTTCTTTATCTCCGCCTTGGTTCCCAACCTTATGGGGCATTGGTATAATTACCAATTACAAGTAATGCAGTTAATTACCTTTATCAGATTCTTGGTGGAAACTAAGAAGTTGATTTCATTTTATTATTATAGTTAATGTTTGTTTTGGTGATCTAACAATACAACAAAGTTGTGATATGTCATATTAGCAAACACTATACAAGTTAAATTATTTATCAATAGACGTGATTATAAATAATTAGAAAACAATTTTTTTAATATCTCACCATGTTAATTCTTTACATTTTTATTAAAATAAAAATAGGATAATATCATTTTTAAACATGTTTATTTTTTTATTATTTTAAAAAGTATATAATGATTAAATATTTACATTTAAATGCAACATCCGTTCTATAAAGTTCCCTCTTTACCACTATAGAACATTTTTCTACTTATTTTTAATATATTAAAACATAAAATATACGTTTTTAATTGTTAATAAAATATTGTAAATTGCTTATAATTTATTAATGATTTATATATTTTATGACAGCTTACGATTTTACTGGTAGACATCAGTATCATATAAATCGACCACCTAGACAAACTGTCCGAGAATCTTTTCACTTTCCTACAAGTGATAATCAGGATCATGCAGGGTATAGCGATGTTACTTATTCAGAAGGTAAAAGCGCTAAATCAGGTAGGCGTGCCAAATTACCAGCAGAGTTCCAAGAATCTCTACCTGAAGAACAGACTGAATATCCACCTGTCGGTTCGGAAGAAGCTCGGTATTTATCTCCACAAGCCATAGCCAAAATTTCAGAAACTCTTGGCGCTATCAACACTGTGGGGAGGTACCTAGTTAATTATACAAGGGGAACTACTGATGATAGACTTGACAGTCCACAGAGTTATCCAGTAAGTAAGTATATCTTTATAGAGAATAAAACAATAACCTTATATAATATATAATTAATATATATACACATATAATGTATTAAACTTTTAACAATTTTGAATTCATCTATGAAATAATTAGCTTCTTATATAATATTTGAATATGAATTCCAATAGATATTTATTCATCTCAATAAATTGTTTCATATAAGCAAATAGAATGTGTCACTACTACTCAGCTTCTAGCCATTAATTATTTTACATTAAATTACCAAATATTTTCATTGTACCCCAGGGTACATATTATATACAATATTTGTAAGATAAAAAACAAAAAATAGACTTTAAACTACTTTTAGTTATTTAAAACTCAATAATCAGCATTCAACACAGTTTATTAATATAACTTATTTCTTAGTTACACATTTAGCATATATTAGTTAGGATGCATTCACTTTAACAAATTAGAGATAACATAATTAAATAACTAATAAACATGCATAAATAAATTGACTACCGTATTAAACCGGATGGGTCAGCTGAAATTGGTTCGAATACTGATGTAGGAGAAGGTTTGCAGAAACCGGGTGACCTGCCATCTGCAATATTCACTATCAGCAAGAACGTGCTTGGTCGAAATATGACTGACATGGTAGTAAAGCCATTAGTTAGTCTGGGTTCAGGCAAGGTAGTGTCGCAGGATAATAGACCGTGCTCTACACCAGATGGTACTCAAGGGAACTGCGAAGACCTTAGCAACTGCCCGCAGCTGTTGCTCAACTTAGGGCATCTTAGGCAATCTATATGCTTTAAGAATCTGTTCGTGCCAGGCGTGTGTTGCCCAAAAAAAACATCTGAACAGTAAGTATTTACTATTAACTATTAACGTAACCGGAAAAACTAAAAAACAAAAAACTAAAATTTAAATTTTCGAGATACTTAAATATGCTCAATGTAAAGGGGATTTTTGATGTCATATAAAACGTACAATAATAGAACTGAATAAATAAAATACACACACACACACAATTATAAAATGTTTACTCTGCTCAGAAATGTAAAACAATTATTAGACTTAATATATTCCTTAACTTTGATACCTGCATGAGTCTGTTGTAGTAATTATTATAACCTAATCAATATTTCTACAATACTTTCATAGTCATAGTGAAATGAAATATATTTATCTCAACTGTTTCCATATTAAGTTTATCTTATATAATCAGCCTTTACTATGTCTATCTCCTTAAGTGATTTTCTAAATTAATTATAATTTGTTTTATGTGAAATATGTATTATATTAAAATGCATATTTACGCACACCTTATACGTAATTTTTTTTTTTTTGGAAATCGTCGATGGACATTTTTTGTTTTAACACAGCATACGAGTAGAAAGTAATCCAATTGGAAGGGAAAAACGATTTTTAATAATATATACATATACACACTATATATTCTTCTTTAGACCATTATCTCGTCCGTTTGTCTTATTCATGCGTAAAACTTAATTGCCGATGACCTTGCCCACCACATTCACCGTGTCCTCACGCGCGCGCGCTTTCTTGCGATTACGATACACAAGTGAACAGTTGCGTCTATGCACGACATGCCGAACATTACCGAAAGGATAAAGAAAGGACAAAAAAAACAATACGCGGCTATTCGATTTGTAACCGCTTTTGCGCTCTATTTAACGCGCTTACTATGAATTTCATTTGTTTATTAACACGCCTGTCTATGCGTGTTTGACTATCTAATCAAACATTGATTTTCACTTTTCATTTTCACGTCACAAAAATATATTATTCACATGTATAAAAGGAGCTAATTACGGTGAAAATTTATTAAAATAAATTAGGAAATCCTCATAATATGTAAGATATGTGTTGAAACCCTCTGTTATGCAAACACTTCCGCAGTTATTATCAAGTTTGACATGATTTTCTTTTTCACTCTTAAATAGTATTAGATAATGCCATTGTGTCGGCGAACAAAATTTTTCATTTTTCAATATTTAATAAATGACAGAAATTAGTGCGTGGTCAAAAATTAGTACACGTTGTAATTTTTTGACTGTAATTCAAGCAAAAATGTACTAAATATAGAGAAATTGTTTGTGGTATAATAGCGTTTTGAGTTTCAACGTTTTATGCGGTCACTATATTACATACTATAATTTATAACAATCAAATTTTATGAAAGTACGAATCAATCTGTGGTCAAGTCAATAATTAATTTTACAGCTACTGCAATTAATGATACATAAAAACATTATTCGAATAAAAGTAGATACTTTGAAATAGTTTAAATAATAGTTGTACAATTTTTATATTTAGCATAATTATTCTTTTAAAACTTTCTATTTTTGTGTTTTTAAACACAGTTTACTATTTATCTTATCCACCCTATTACTGAATTAAATTAAATATTTTTTACATTTAAAATATAATCAAGAATTTTACTATTTTTCTAATAATAATCTGCATCATAAAATACATTTTCAATATCATAACTATAGATATTATATTAAATATTGGAAGTGCTACTGAACTTGTTGAAGTGAGATAATAACCTAAACATTTATCTCCATATTCTATCAGTAATCAGTACATACAGATTTAATGTGTTCTATGTATTTCAGAATCTCAGAACAAAGATATTATTTCAACAGAAAAAATAAATAGCATTAGATTACCTACTTAAGATATGTTTAAAAGCAAAAAATAATAATTTACTTAACTATATTATATTCTATTTTCTTATAGACTTGTTCCTGAAAAACCTTCAAAGCCTGAACACTTCGTGACACAAACTACAGTCACTAGACCACCGACAAATACTCGGCCACCCTCGGCCACTCGACCACCGCCCGCTAATATTATCACGTTGTCTACTAAAGCACCAATACAAGTAGCAACCAAACCAACCACGAGCTTGGTGTCTTCTAATACTATTGATGAAGGTATATAGAATTAATAAATAATATAATAATTAACTACTTTTGTATTATGTAATATTACTTTAATTGCCTGATACATAAATTTAAATACATAATCATACAAATATTTTTTTTTTATGTGTTTATTATAATAATTAATAACTAATTAATAATAGTATATAACAATAAGTTGAAACTATAAATATTAACACCACATAAATGCTAATTTAAAAAAATATATATATTTCAATCTATATATAATTCAATTATATAATGTCATATAATTTTTAAATGGATTACTTAAATATATATTAAATTTAAATTAGACTGTGGACGACCTGAAGTACCAAAATTTCGAGTAGTCGGTGGAGACGAAGCTTTACCAGGTCGATGGCCATGGATGGCTGCTATATTCTTACATGGTCCTAGAAGAACTGAATTTTGGTGTGGAGGCTCTTTAATTGGACCTAGACATATTCTCACAGCTGCGCATTGCACACGAGATAATAGACAAATGCCGTATGTTTTATTCATTAATAACATTAAGTTTACATGATCATGTTAAGAAAGTTTTATATTAATAAAAGAAAATGTCATCGATAGATTGAAATAATTTATTATCATCCAATTTTTCAGTTTTAATGCCAGACAATTTACAGTTCGACTTGGTGACGTAGACCTGCGCAGGGATGATGAACCTTCGTCTCCTGAAACATATTATGTTGTCGAAGTTCGTGGACATAATAAATTCTCCAGGGTTGGTTTTTATAATGATATAGCAATCCTCGTATTAGATAGACCTGTCAAAAGGAGCAAGTACACAATACCTTTGTGTTTGCCTCCTAAAAGTTCTAAATCAGATACTTTTGTTGGACAGAGTCCAACAGTTGTAGGATGGGGCACTACGTACTATGGTAATTTTTTTAAATTTTAAATAATTATAACGAATGTAATATAAAATTTAATTAAAATTAATTGTACAGGTGGTAAAGAGAGTACTGTACAAAGACAAGTTGATCTTCCTGTATGGAATAATAACGACTGTGACAGAACTTATTTCCAACCTATCAATGAAGACTTTATTTGTGCAGGATTGAAAGAAGGGGGAAAAGATGCTTGCCAGGTAAATCTTAATCTAAAAGTATTTTAAGTAAGTGTAATATAAAAAATATATTATTTTAGGGAGATTCTGGAGGTCCGTTAATGCTAAAAAAAGATGGTAGATGGATACAAATTGGTATTGTATCATTTGGTAACAAATGTGGTGAACCTGGCTATCCGGGTGTATATACAAGGGTCACTCGATACTTGGATTGGATTAATGACAATATCAATTGATCGTATTTTGAAAACTAAAAAGCATCATCGATAAATGTAAAGTAATTAACGATAGCGTAAATGCCAAACTTATGTACCTATATTTATACATATATTCTAAATAGAGATATTACATAACTCATTATACATCTACCTAGTATTTTTTATTTGCATTATCGACATTTTTGTCGTTAAAAAATTAAAAAATCATTTTAAATGTAAATCGTTTTGTAAATAAAATTTATGAATAAAATCTCTCATGATTTAAGTTCTTAAATTCTCAAAGAAATATTTAATATTAACTATTTATTTATCGAATCGTAACCAAGACTATTAGACATATAAGTAGTCTAAAATCTATATAATATTATGAGTTGTAAAATATTATAAATATACGCTTACATTAAAAAAAAAATATTTTACAAAGTATCAGAAAATTGCCTACACTTGTATAATGTATAATTTAATAAAATTATTATATTTGTATATTACTGAATTATATTCAATTAGTTATTTATAAAATTGAGTTTCGAAATGTATTTACATTATTTAAATAAATATTTACCTAACTGTTAAAAAAATGATATCCATAAATCATGTATATTATGTAATATTATATAATATACAAATTTAAGTAAATCGATGGATAAAATATTATGTAATCCTTTCTTATGTCATTTTTGTAAAAAGTGAGTATATTAGTATTTAAATTAGTTACAACATAAAAATATTGAAGAAATGAAAATAATGGCATAGTATAAAAACATCAACTTACCTATAACTTGATACAAAGTATCTGCGTCCTACATAACACGTCAAAATACTGAACTGTTTACTTAAATTACAAGTTAAATAGAACCCCTGTGTTTTTCTAGAACATAATAGAAATTCTTTCAATAAGAATATATTATATTGTATTGTAATGTACCTATTACAATATGCTATTATATTATATTATAAACCAATTATTTATTTTATTTTATTTTTTACGAATTTGCAGGCATATCTCTTTTTTACAAAAGTTAAAATACAATAAATTATAATATAAGTATTTATATATTTTCTTTTTACGTCATATATAATAAAAGAAAACTGTGATATATATATATACATTTTAAATTATTTATCAATCTACAAAAGGAGATGCTAAAAACTTTATATTGGAATACAGACGTTTTTAAAAATAAAATATAAATATCATTAAATTAATAACTTTTCTACAAACAATAATTACACTACTTAAACAATTACAATTAGGTTGTTGGCCCTTCTCTCTGCGTGTTATGCTAAAACACTCATGATTTATTTTATAATTATAAATATTTTGATTACGTATATAAATTAGTTTAAGGCTATGTTAATTATTATACTGAGTACTGTACTAACATACTGCTGATGAATTGACACTTTTTTAAACTATCATAGTATTAAATTGTTAAAAGCACTCTTTTTTGCTCGCTTACAATTGTTGATATTAAATCTATTTCAAAGAATAAACCTGCAAATACAAAACATCATTCTGTATAAGTAATCAAATTCTAATATCTAGCTTGTACAAATTGTTACCTATATATTATATCGGTTACACAACATAATACATATTATTAATAAATAATAAGACTTGAAATTCTTCCACCCCTATTGTAAAATGATTAATGGCAACAATAAAAATGCCTGTATTCATTGTTCATTGTTTAGTTTATCGTCTCTCTGACTCAGGCTTTTACATTTTACTGTTATTTATGTTGCATTATTTCAACATTATACTTTGTGAACTCATTGAAAACTTAATAGTTACTTTTAAAAACTTTAACAGAAAATATTGAACAGGCAAGTACTGAGCATCATGGCATCAAATAATCAATTTGTAACATTTAATAATGGTCAAAAATATCCGATTTTAGGACTTGGAACATGGAAGGTAATTATATTGTTATATTTTCTAAAAAAAAATGACTACAACTAAAATTTTAATTTATTTTTTCGGATAAAATTCGTATTTTATTAAAAGCAAACATTTGCATCAAGTAAAAATACATGAAAAATATCAATTTCAAAACAATAAATAATATAAATGTTAACATAAATATTGTACTAATATAATTTGAACAATGCTTTATAGTGACTTTTGTTGTCAAGGCGTCAATTAAAATTTTTAAACTTTTTTTATTTTATTTAATTATTATGGTTAAGTCGTATTATCTAATGATTTTTACTCATTTTTAAATGTTGATATAATGTCACTCTATCAAGATTTATTAACTATATCTCTCGCATGTAAAACGCAAACATAAACTTTTGTTCATAGAGATCCATCATAAAGTTTTATAAAAATTATTTTATTATTAAAATATATTTGTATAGTCTGTATTTAACAATTATTAATAATATAATAATACTTTAGATAGTATCTTGCACAGCTATTTTCTATAAATGATAAGTGCATTCCTATTTAACATAGGACAAGGATTGCAAACCAACGCTTACAAATCCATTAAATCAAATATACATAGTATATATCATCCTAATAATAGATTTTAATAAAAGTAAAAAATGTATTTATGACCTTTTTTAATTATCACTATTTAGGGTATAAATTATAAATACTGTTTAAGAGGACATATGCGTTGTCTCGATTTTAAAAAATCGTACGTTTTAAATAATTCATTTAACTCTTCAGTTATGTTAAATACTAGAATGAGTGAACTGATCTATTATCAAATTTAAAAGAAAGAATATTAACTAATGAATTTTATAGGTTATTTTATATATTAATTTTGAAGCGAGTTATGATTATCAAAATTGTAAATAGTTAATACATTTTAGAATGCTTATTCGGCAGTGTAAGGAGATGCAGTGGGTGCCAGGTGGTAGGTTATTAATGAAATGTGAAACTTGGCGTTGTAAATGGAAAATACATCTGACGAAAGAAAAACAAAATCATCAATACAAATTAAGATTAAGTTCGGAAATGAGTTATGGATGAAATCGAGAAAGATATCTTTGACAAAATTTGGAGATGGAGATATTAGAAATTCGGGTGTGTAGTTTAAAAAATTTTTTTTAAATATATTATGGCAGTAAGTATTATGTAGGTATAAATATATAATATCATATTGTAAAAATGTATATATTTTATTCTATAACAAATTGTTTAGGTACCCAGATATCTTAATAATTTTATTTTCATAATTTGTAAAATATTCGCAAATCCTCATAATTTGAAAAGTTATTATTTTTAGTAATTTATTTCACCGATGTTTCTACATAGGCAAATAGGCATATGATCAGCGTACACATAACATTAAGACGTGCTAATTTCTTATGTAAATTATTTTGGTAGCCATAATAATTAATGACATCGATTCCTAACCTATGTATGTATATTATGTACTACCTACATAGTTAGATTTTATTGCCTATTGGTACCCACTACCACTACCCAATTGTCTATTTGTGTGTGTACAACTACAAAGTTTTTTTTCGTATAAAATATATGTACACATCATTACGTATATATAAATAGATATTATAACAAAACCTATCTTACAAAGAAGTTATTAATTGTTTAGGTTAATGTGTAATGTGTACAACATGATTGATTAATGACATTTTATTTAACTTGCAGCTTTACAAATACTATTAAATATTTGTAGGAATTCAGTATTTTAAGTCTATTCTCTATAACACTTGTTAAATAAATAATTTGAGAAAATGTTAAGGCCCTACCCTAGTAGTATGTCTTTAAATCTTTTGTGCTAATTTTGTCGGTTAGGTTATAAGCAATACGGATTGTGATACATTTTACAATTTTTCAACATTTTTAGTAGTTTTTTTGTTACCTCAGAAACTAAAATTACTTTTTCAAAGTATCAAAAAGATCTGATTTTCAATCAATAAATCAGTCCTTATGAAACTTTTTAAGAGAACGCTATACCCTGCTGTCTTGCAAACGCATAACGTAATAAATTGTACGTTCTGAATAATCCATTGAACTCTGTTATATTTAATATTATACTGAATTAACCTATTATAAAATTTTAAAGTAAAAATATTATCTGGTAAATCTCATATGCAATTTACAATTTTTAAATGTCATAACTCGCTAAAAAAATAAAATACAAAAAAAATTGATTCATTCAATCAAAGACAAACAGTATAATCATAATTCATAAATATTCCGGATTCAATTAATGTTGCTATTTTTATCAACATACTCTACTCTCATTTTATATGGTTATAAATATGATTCATTAAAAAATCACCATGATTCCCACATTTATAGGAAAATAATATTAATAACCAGTGAATAAAGTTTGACCTGTAAATCAGGATATAATGTAATTTATATATGATATAGCATATAACATATGATTATTTTTATTTATATCAAGTAAGACAAAGTAAACGTATCACGTATTATTAATAAATGTTTTATATTTATATTATGCTTATGTTAAGATTTATGAAATATGAATTATACATTTATACCTGATATGTATATTATAATTTTATAATGTAGTCAAAACCTGGCGAAGTTGAAGAAGCAGTGAAATTTGCGATAGATACAGGTTACAGACATTTTGATTGTGCAATGTTTTATGGAAATGAAAAAGAAATAGGAGATGCTATTAATCAGAAAATTAATGAAGGTGTAGTAGTTCGTGAAGATTTGTTCATTACTAGTAAAGTAATTACATTTTAATCTGAAGAAATATAGAAAAATTAATAAAATTATAAATTTTATTCCTATATTCAGTTGTGGAATATTTTTCATCAACCTGATATTGTTGAAACTGTGTTACAAAAAACCTTATCAGATTTACAAGTTGAATATTTGGATTTATACTTGATTCACTGGCCTATGGCTTTCAAAGTACGTATAATGTATAAAAAACACCACAAATATTTGTACCTACATACCTATACTTACGTAGTAAAAATACTGTAACATATTAGGAGGGTGGATTAAATGATGATTTCATTCCAAAAGACGATAATGGTGCTACCATTGAAGGGAATGGTTCATATATTGATACATGGAAAGCAATGGAAGAATTGGTAGAAAATGGCCTAACCAAATCAATAGGTGTATCGAATTTTAATAAACAACAAATACAACACATACTAGATGTAGCTACCATAAAACCTGTAAACAATCAAGTAAAAACTTATATTTCATCAATAATTTTTAAAGCTCGTGTCAAGTACACTTTTTTGTTATTTTTAGGTTGAATGCCATCCTTATTTAACCCAAAAAAAATTAAAAGAATTTTGTGACGAACATGATATAATATTAACTGCATATAGTCCACTAGGAAGTCCAGATAACCCATGGAAAAAACCCGAAGACCCGACACTTTTAGAAGATCCAAAAATTATGGAAATCGCAGAAAAATATAATAAGATTTCAGCTCAGATATTAATAAAATACCAAATTCAACGAGGAATTATGGTTATTCCGAAATCTGTAACTAAGAGTCGTATTGAATCCAATTTTGAGGTGTGGGATTTCGAACTCGAACAAGAGGATATTGATCAAATTGATACTTTCGATTGCAATGGTCGTTTTGTGCACATGAAAGGGTATCTATATTATTGTTTACGTCTTTAAAACATATTCACCAATATTTAAAATGTTTATATATATATATATTTTTAGGAACATGCATTTTAAGGATTATCCATTCAATGATGAATATTGAACTAAATATATAGTGGAAAATCGTTAATTTTTAGTTACTCTGATTTTTATTAGATGCACGTGAATACATTTATCATTATAAAAATATAATAAATAGTTTATCAAAATACTTTCTAATATCTTACTTGTTTACTCCTACATTTTCAGAATATATTTTTATTTTTTTTTTTTAACACTTTCTAAATAAAAGACATTATAATTAGTTGATATAATATGTGTGTTTTAATTTTTAAATTAAATTAATATAGAAATATATGAAATATATTCAAAAAATAAATAAATGAAAAATATTGTATTATATAGTAATCTATATTTTCTCAGATATCTAAATTTCTTATATAATAAAACGAGTGTATTCTTGACATGCTATATGCTCTTGGCTCTAGTGCTATCTGTGTACTTTCGACACAACTCTACGCTTTTTTTTCTTATTAAACATTACAGGCATGGCAGACGTATTTAAACTATTTAGAGTTGCTAGGGGTGATCGTCAAGAATAAAATACAGTCAATTGGTCGTATGAAATTAGTCGTTTGATAAATTTGTCGTCAAATAAATAAATATATATATATATACACATTTATATAAATTTTTTAGTATAAGTATATACTATGTAGATTCTACATGAATTAACAAAACATAAAATTATTAAGGTATAATGCAATATTGCAAATGTATATAAATTACGTACAAAAAAAATAATACATAAATTATGAAAAATAATATTTATAATTATAATTTATGAGCTAACCCTGGTAATATATTATATTCATCAAAATAAGTTCTTCAATTAAATTATTGGCATATTTTGGTAATTCTTTTAGCGATGTCGTTATATTTTTTTCGCTTTCTATGGGTTTCTGTTACAGTACAATATTGAATCATTTTTAGACAATTTAGCTTTGCTTATTTTTTTGGGCCCTTGTAAATTTCAAAAAATTAGGTAAATAGAGTCTTTAATATATAAAAGTTAATTATATCATCTCTCTACGGCTCTATACCGAATTATTGGTGTTTGGCAAAGGTGGATAAGTTAATGAAAATAATTAACTCAAATTAAGTTAAGTTATATGAATACAAGATCGTTAAGTTAGAAGTTTATAGTTAATATATTATAATTAATTTAACTCCCCAAGTTTAAAGTTAATATGGAAAAAATATTAACTTAACTCAGTTTAAAATTGAATATACTTTTATAATTAGTACATGGATCACATAAAGCGTATTTTGAGTCTATCAATATATTATAATATTATTTTGTCAAAAAACAAAACAAATATTACAGGATTATATTTATTACTATTATTATAGTATTAAATTATTTATATTTAAAACCATGTACAGTAATTTTAATAAATGAAACAAAAACATTTTAAATTTTAACTTGGTGGGTTATTTTTAAATCTACTACAAAAAGCTAAATTTAACAGTCAATTAAACTAGTTAAGTTTAAAATTAATTAGAAAATTATGTATTGCACACAGATAAGTACCTGCAAAGAGACGTACTTAAGAATCTGTGTAGCACTTTTTTGTATGGACATTTTATTTATAATTTTTTTTTTAATAGTATTTTAATCTTGTACGAAAATTATCTTTATTGAATTTATTTTTCCTATTAATTATATAACAAATAATTGCAAAAAATTAATTTTAAAAAAAATGTAAAATGTACATTCATTATACTTTAGCACCGGGGCATGCCAATTTTAAATACGTCCCTTAGTCTGTACGTTTGTATCCGTAATAAGTTTAAACTCTACTAATGTTTTCGTATATATTATTTTAATCATTTTTTCAATCATATAATGATTATACGGCATTGTCGATAGGCTACTAAATATACACCACCATTTTCGTACGTGAATTGTCTCGAGTTTCTACTTCGTTGAACCTAAAATCGATTTCTAAAGACGTATCGTCAGTCGTCACTTAAATCATCCATTTTAATATAGTAATAAAAATATATAAGTTGTTCTTGGACTCGGACAATATAAAATAATATAGTTTAGTCAGACATCGATTAGAGATAAAATCGTTCTTTTTTTATAAATACTAAATTAACTAAATAAAAGTAGCGATATTTACTATGATAGATTTATGGTGTAAGGAGGCATCAATGCATAATAATGTCAACACTCAGTACTCAACTGTCAAGTCGAGTCAAGGCGTATTGCACGATGTAGATAAAATCGTGACTTTAGACTTGCATAATTTATTAATTTGTTATTGTTAATCAGAAACAACAAAACTTAAATTTTAACATTGGTAACACTGATTTAATAATTGCTTTACTTCTCAAAGATAAAATGGCACCGACCAAGGTTTTTAGTCTACTATAGTCTAAAAACCTTGGGCACCGACTACCGGCAGCCGGCTGATGACTAAACCGGCTATAACTTATAAGCATGAAGACTAGAGATAAGGAGGCCAAACTCTACCACAAAAAATGTCCCGTAAAATATCGCACACTAATTTCTCTACCAGTCTGCATGGCGGTCAAATCCTCGCTGGCTGGCTCCGGAGTATAATTAACCCGTATTAAACAGGGACATACTCGACCTTATTACCTTTAAAAAATTATAATTAAAAAACTAAAAATTCGTATTTAAATTATAATTACACCATCGTACCGTCGTACACCATAGTACTGAGCATGGCTAAACACACTGGTATGTTCTCGACTTGGTTCTGCGCATCTGTGGTACGTCACGTTGTCTGCTAGTTGGTATTGTCCATCGCAATACGTAGACCGACTTCCGTCATGATTAAACATATTAATAATAAAAACATGCCTGCGCCGACTGAACGACATTTCGACCAAGTTTATATCATACCAGTGTATTTAGACATGGTACTGAGAACTGACTACCGACCTGTGCCTGGTTAACTCATGTCTGGTAAAACTATTTTGTAAAGTGGTAACTACCGTCTACTGAGCAGTGGGTACTGCCGTAGTCTGTAATACGGCTGTAGGAGGTATGGAGGTCTGCTTAGTCTGGCTCTATGGCTGGACACCAGCCAACAAATAATAGGATAATAAAAGGATAATAAAATTATCCTCATATTATCCCGCGCCATGTCAATGATAATATGGTGCAAACATCCCGGCGCGTTCTTTTCGCGCCGAATCGAGAGAACGAATGGCTCAGGAAGTTGTCCGATTACCGGCGCTACGTGGCACGCAGTGGGCAACGGCATCCGCCGAGTCGGCAGCCGCCGCATAGAGGCAAACGGCAGCCAGCTGGCATTCTCATTGCCGCAAATCACAATGCCGCCGCCCGGCCGGCCACAGCCCACGCCCTGCAGGCAACAATTATTTGAATTATTTTAAACGAGTTATTTTATAACGACCATTTGTATGTTATTAATGGTTGGACTTAACTCTTGCAGGTCACGCATCGTATAGCTTTATTACACGTCACCGTTTGTTTTTCTAATAATATTCGTTGTTTCCATCGAGGTAAACAAGAATAATAGCGTGATAAAAATAATTAAATTAATACACATATAAGAACTTTGGAAACAAAATACAAATTAGAAACACGGAATTTTATTGTACTACGCAGTAAAGTATATAAGTACAATAATATATTTCTATCTTAAATAATATTGAAGCGACTATAGCGAGACTCAACGCTAATTATGTTCATAATGAGCAAAAAGTCAAAAACTAACGTACGTGATACGTAAAGTTGGCCCCCCAGAGTTTTTCAATTAATTTATTACAGTTTGCTATGCAATTTTCAGAATTTGCATACCCATTTGTTTTTTGGAGAAAACATTTTTTATGCAGGGGGTAAATCTTACCGATCCAATTCGTTTTGGTTCTCAAATGTCTCAATCACCACAGCCCCGTCACTGACTCACTGTATGGAAAAATATCGTGACGCCTGTGAGATTGAAAATTGACTCAATGTCTCAATATTATTGAGTCTTTGAGATTAATATAAGGTGACAATGTGTTTATAGTGAGTAATTAGTAGTGAATACTGCTGAGTACTAATTACTCATTATGGCCTAAACATATATTTAGGGAAAAATGGTTGCAACGATGTGAACATTTTGTGATTGACATCCATATTTTTAATGTGGACTTTAATAGCATATATTTTAGAACTAGCTTATTTTAGTAACTATATAGGTACTAACTAGTAACTATTAGCATCAAACAATAACAAAATTAATTTTGTCGTGCAGTTCGTACCTACCGAGTACTGACTATAGTACCTATAGGATATAACTGTAAAACATTTATAACATTAGGTGCCTACATACAACAATGAACGAAATGTAAATAACATGACAAAACATAACTTTGTGTTTGTTTGTTACGGTAAAAACTATAAGGTAAATATTAAATAAATAAATAATGTGGAATGCCAAATGAACACGAGGAATACATGAATAGTATACGAACTATAGCAACTATACCAAACGGCATACGCCATACAGGAGTGGTGGTAACGTCGGGTGGGCGGCTGGTTCTTGTTACCAAGTCTGCGTCACAGAGTACGTACCAACAATATAATATTAATATTAATATTATCTTATCTATCTCAGACCTCGGTGATTATTACACAACATTACCACAGAATTGTTCTGTGACATTATTGTACAGTAACAACTAAATAACGACCGGCACACCGGTTAACTATCACTTTGTAGTTTGTTCTCTGCTACTACGGTTTACTGAGATTTCGCAGTTGGTTCACTTATTAAAGTTACATTTTGCTTATAAAAATCAAAAGTAAATACATTTCAAGTATAATGGCATCAAAAAATCAATTCATCACATTTAATAACGGTCAGAAGTATCCGGTTGTAGGATTTGGCACTTGGAAGGTAAATATTAAATTAATTAAAAGTATGTAGTAATTTACCCACATTTTAATTGTATACAAGACGTTATAAAATGTTTTTAAATTATCTGTAGATACTTAAATTGAAGTAGTAGGTTTTTCAAACATTTTAATTAAAAAGGTAAATGTATAAAATATATAACCTACTATGTTTTATACTTTCAGTCAAAGCCTGGTGAAGTTGAAGAAGCAGTGAAAATCGCTATAGATACAGGATATAGACATATTGATTGTGCTATGGTTTATGATAATGAAAATGAAATAGGGAAAGCTATTAAACAAAAACTTGATGAAGGTGTTGTTAAACGTGAAGATTTATTCATTACTAGTAAAGTAAGAATATTTACTCATTTTTATGAATTAAAATAATTAAAAACACTTCATT
The DNA here is from genome assembly GCA_014851325.1 of Pentalonia nigronervosa. Classification (NCBI taxonomy): domain Eukaryota; kingdom Metazoa; phylum Arthropoda; class Insecta; order Hemiptera; family Aphididae; genus Pentalonia; species Pentalonia nigronervosa. The sequence continues at coordinate 12,133 of JACXSJ010000830.1, read as the reverse complement.
TTTAGCTGTGGAACACTTTTCATCAACCCGATTATGTTGAAACAGTATTAAAAAAAACTTTATCTGATTTGCAAATTGAATATTTGGATCTATACTTAATACACTGGCCTATGGCTTTTAAGGTATGTTTAAAATTTTTAAAAAAATAGTTAATGACCACGAGTATCTATAATTATTAACTATTTGTAATATTAGGAAGGTAAATTGGAAGATGAATGGTTCCCAAAGGATGCTAATGGAGTCACACTTGAAGGAAATGGTTCTTACATAGAAACATGGAAAGCAATGGAAAACTTAGTTCAAAAAGGTCTTGTCAAGTCAATTGGTATATCAAACTTTAATAAAAAACAAATAGAAAGTATACTAAATGTAGCTACCATAAAGCCAGTTGTTAATCAAGTATGAATTTTATATTAAATAAGTGCATATAAAATTAAAAATATAACAAAAATACTTTATATTTGTTTATATTTAGATTGAATGTCATCCTTACTTGAATCAAAAGAAATTAAAAGAATTTTGTGAACAAAATAATATATTTGTAACTGCATACAGTCCCTTAGGATCACCAGACAGGCCTTGGGCTAAGCCAGAAGATCCATCACTCTTGGAGGACCCAAAAATTGTATCTATTGCAAAAAAATATGGTAAAACTACTGCTCAAATTTTGATTAAATATCAAGTACAAAGAGGCGTCATTGTCATTCCAAAATCTGTGACCAAGAGTCGCATTGAATCAAATTTTGATATATGGGACTTTACATTAGAACAAGGCGATATAGATGAAATTGATACATTTGATTGTAATGGTAGAGTTCTTCATCTTAATTGGTATGTTAATGGTTCATTTTTTTTTTTTTAATTAAAATTGGTTTTTATTATTTATAGTTTAAATCAACCATATACCTTAATTTTTATTTGCAGGAATAGTCATTTCAAGGATTTTCCATTCCACGATGAATATTAATATTAATTAAAAACATTTCTGCGATACAACTAATAATTTATAATTTTATTACTATATACTATTTAAACGTGTAGTATATTTTAATTTCATAATCAATTAAATGAATTTTCATAAATTATCATAATGTATAATATTTTTGTAAAAAACCATTGATTTGCAATAGCTATTTAATTTTTTTTTTTGATAAACCTTATTTTTTTTAAATAAAATAATTAGTAAATTTATTTTTGTATATTCTTATTCATTTATTTAAGTTCAGATGACCTTAATGTCAAAAATAAAAAATAGACCTATTTAATAGTCACTTTCAAGTTTCAATAACATATATTCACTATTAAAATAATTTAATTATGTAGTTTATAAAAAACGAAATGGTCATTATTAGAGTATTATTATTTTAGTTTTGTTATGTTCTTATGTGTGTATCAAAACCATGGTAAAATATATAATTTGTTTATTATAATTAAAATATACAATGATATGTATTATGTAAAATAATCGGAAAGATACTGATTAAATAGGTTCAAACTACAAAGATCGACATTCATCACTCATAAAACATGCATATAATATCCCTTTCAAATACTAGTGTGTATTTTTTTATAGTTCTTAATTGACTATTAAAAACAACCTTGAAGCTTAAAGTAATAAATTAATTAAAACTTTATCATGATTTAAATAGCTAAATTTAAAAATCCATTTCATTTTTACATATTATCCAAATTCTTTCCTATATTTTGGAAACTTTTTCTTTTACAGATTTTTATTAATTTTAGCACTTATTACAACTTTTCGACTTATGGAGAATGCAAGATAAGATGATAAGGTGCAAATATAAACATCTTAATAATGAATAATATAACCACAGATTTTATGAAAAGAACATTTGGGAAATTTATGAATATTGTATTACATTTAAATACTTATTTTTAATTACATTCATAGATTTAACTACTTATTATCACTATTTTAAAAATGTAAAAAGTCAAATGTTATAGTGTTATATATCATTGTCCTATGATAGAAAATTGCGAAAACTAGCTTACATATTCAAGGCTAAATATTCTAACCAATATAATCTTAAAATTTATTTATTTTATTTAAGTTTATATCAGTAAAGATTACTGAGCTTCATTAAGAATAACTTGTCTGGAGGCTTAGGGTTATCTTATTTACCAATATTCACAAATAATAATAAAATAATTATAAATTGATGAATAATAAGTAAAATTAAACTATATTATAATAATAAATTTTTAAAAAATTACTTCATGATAATAAATTATACAATAATAGAATACTATATGTTTTTCATTTTAGTTGAGCATTATTCATGTTGGAGCCAGTATTTTGTATATATGATAAATGTAAAATTATCAATAACTAATTAAAATAAATAGTAGCAGATATATTTTTAAGAAGCTTAGGAACTTTATCAGCAAGCATTTATAAGATTTTTTTTTAATTGTATTTAATTAATGACTACAAATCCTATTAATTGGTATTTAATAATCACTAATAATTATATGCTATACATATAATTCAATGCTATGTTTTATTCATGTTCATTTCTACATCCTAAGTGTGTATATTTTGACTAGCTGCTAGTAGTAACCACTAGGTACTAGCAGATAACTACTCTAAATAATGAAAACACTTAACTTAAAAATTAATTTTTTTAAATAATAAAATAGTATATTGGTTTTATTTTTCATTTACATTTCTACTTGAATATAACAATTTAAAATATTTAAATCTAAAGTTTTGAGTATATTTGTTGAAGTGACCAGTGGAGATAATAAAATGTTCATAAAAAATTAATTTAAAATAAAGTAACCTACCATTATTAAATCATAAGATCTTAACAATTGAACAATGAAAGTTTTTTTTTATTTTCATTAAAAATAAACAATATACAGTTTATGTGGTAAGAGTAATAACAAGACGTGCAATTTTGAATAAAAAACCACCCACCCATTGATGACACTTAGCTTGATTAATTATTTAAAATAATTTTTTTTTTTTTTAATATATTATTGAGAGGTTGAGAATTTTATTTATATACATTTAATTATATTTAAGTTGATACTTGTAGAAGGTCACGACACCACTTTCTTTTTAACCTGCGCCTAGGATTTCCTGGGAGTGTTAGAGTAGAAAGGTTTTTGATAAGCGTCTTGTCGGAGAGCTAAGTTTTGGAACGCTTGTATTTTATTTGTGTTGGATTTTTTTGCGGAGCCCCAAGCTGTATACCATAGGTCCCACATAGGTTTTTTTTTTTTTTATTTGAAAATTTACAATCTATATACAATTTAATATAATAAGTAAATGTGTTGATAGTTACTAGACGTGAACACTTGAGGGAAGGGAGTGTCCAGTGACACTACTTCCAATTTAAACTCAGGGGGGAGGTAGCTTTATAATTATAAACTAATACCAGTCATTGTTAATAAGTCACGCGGCCATTTGCGTTTGAGACGACGGAGGGGGTTGTCAGGAATTGAACAAGAAGAAAGTTTGGAAATGAGTGGGTTAGAATGGTTGAAGGTATTTTTATGGAATTTGTTATAATGGTGAGAGGCAAGTGAGGATATTGGTGGTATGTTGAGGTCTTGATGTAGTGTGTGGTTGCT